>JAABKJ010000205.1:0-56362 GCA_011634705.1 Andricus grossulariae
TATATATTGTACAAACAATTATATATATATATATATATATATTAATTCTGAACTTAAGGCATCAATTTTTATCAATCATCAAAAATATTTTTCTATCCTGTCTATTATTGTAGATAATAGCTACTATGAAATACAAAATTTGTATATTTGTTTTATATTTTTTATAACAATTGCCTGAGACAACAAAAAATAATCGTGCGCCTCTATATTTTCTAGTGTATTTAATAAGACATGGCTGAACATATTTTTAAAAACTTACATAACATAGGCGAACAGAGATAACATAGGAAACGTAGGTAACATAGGTGAACCAATTTTTTACGAGTTGTTACATGGAGAATGGGAGGGGTAAAAAATTGGAAAAAATTATATTACGTAAGTTTTGAATGGCCCCTGATCAGAAACTTTGTTTTTATGAACCGCGAGTAGCAGTTACTTAACGTTTGCGGAAAATAGCAATGAATAAGGATAAAAAGCGATAAGTTGATATTTTTCCAATGATCATTTTGGATTCCAGAAATGAAGCGAGAGTTATAAGTCAGATAAAATGCATTTCGTTCCATTTCCTCCAGTCGATACACTTCCTTCCTCCATTTCCATATCCTGTGCCCTTTTTCTACTACCTGTTCATCACTGTTTTCGATAAATTTTTACCCAGAATTATTTTTCATTTTAAAATATATTGAAATCTAATTTTGTATATTCACTTCTTATCTTTCAATTTCTCAGTAGCCAGGAACGAACATCTTAAGAAATTATTTTCTATAAACACTTAAAATAATTGAAAATATTATTTCTTCGTATAAATGTACTCTTCTTAATTAGAGCTTACGCTGCAAACCTAATAAAAGCAAAATTCATCAATCAAACAATATCACGAAACACACCGATATTATTTAATCTCGTCCCCGTTATTTTTTTGGGAGGATGACTCGGTCGAGAAATTAATCGAAACAATTAAACGGTTAAATTCTAACAAATTGGAATACGCAATAAATCAGTTTCCACAACCAAATTGTTTCGTCGTCTAGCAGGCTTTTACCCCTTCGTTATCGAGCGAACGAGAATAAGAGAAGAGTACGATTTTACCGACACTGGCGATACAGGAATGACCAAAATTCGACGAAATCTCGGAAGGGTCGCTACTCTCAGAAAAATTTTGTTTCAATGCGAAAATTTTGTTACAAATAATTTTTTACATTCTCATCCTAATAAGAAGGTATTAGTTATATGTAAAATTTGATTTAGTCGGTTTTCATCAAATCTCCACGTTTTGAGACCCCCTGAGCTAGAAAACATTATTTTCACCTAGGTGTCTGTCTGTCTGTAGTCTGTAGTCTGTTGTAGTCTGTCTGTCTGTAGACACAATAACTTTCGAAAAAATGATCAGATTGGATTGAGCTTTGGCACACTTCTTTAAGCCCTGAAAAAAAGGACAAGTTCGTTAGCATTTTATCCTAACGATATTTTTCGATAAAGAGAAAATTATCAGAGTTATAGCATTTTCAAAATAAATAAAAAATTAACATTTGAAGCCGAACAACGCACGATATTAAAAAAGTCAAAAGGAGAAAAACGTTTGTTTTTGGGAATCATACAAGATTATCGTAACAACTTTTAGAATTTTTTTGAAAAATCGAAAATTCTAATTTGGATCGCACAAAAAATAATGAAAAATTAAAAATTCCATTTTGCGGTCAAACTATGCAAGATACAAAAAAAAAGATTTAGATGCAAAAATCGTGCACTCAAAAAGGATCTACAAATTTTTTATCACTCACTTTTTGTTTTATTCGTGAAAAAATACATTGAAAATGAAAAAATTAAATTTTTGGACAAACGACACAAGCTATGAGAAAAAATGAATCGACAGAAGTCACTCATCCAAAAAACAGCTACACAACAATTTTTCGATAGGACGCTTAGTTTTTGTTTTAATCATAAAAAATAACTTTAAAAAAAATTGAATGTTTTGGAAGACGACACAAGGAAAGAAAAAAGAATAGGCAAACTTGTTCACTCAAAGAGGATGTACAAATTTGTTTTTTATAATTTTTTAGAAAGGGCGAATAGTTTTTTTTCAATCGTAAAAAATAAGAATAAAAATAAAAAAATTAAATTTGTGGAAACACGGCACAAGAGACAAAAAAATAAAAAGGCAAAAGTTGTTCAACCAAAGAATCTCTACAAATTTGTTATAAACTCTTGTTATAAAAATGCATCAGAAATTAAAAATTTACTTTTTCGGAAAACAACCCAAGCTACAATAACCTTTTATTTCACAAAATTTTTCGCCTAAATTATATCTACAAATTTGCTTAGAACCACTTTACAGTAGTATGCGTATTTTCAGTTCAAATCATAAAAAATAAGGTTGAAAATAAACAAATTAAATGTATGGAGAAACGATACTAGTTGCAAAAAAATTTATCATAAAAACATTTTTTGTATAGGATGCACACTTTTTTATAATTATAAAAACACGACAATGAAAATACGTGTGTTTCAATGCCAATGCCTGTTATGAATTGCGATAATATAAATTTATTGAAATGATAGCTTTTTCAGGATTTTTCTTTTTACTTTTTTCTTTATATTTTGAAATTACCTTTTGATCATTTATTGGTATGAATAATATAAAAGCATTTCTTCACATTTTAATAGTTCTTCATATGTATTCAAATGAAGACGGGATATAAAGTAAATATTTAAAACTTTAGCAAATCAAGCCTCCCATCATTTATTCACATTTACACAGAAAATCTTCTAACTTTTTAAATATTGCTTCCTTACAAATGTTTACAAAATTATGCAATTTCAATCGCTAAAGGCTTATTTTATGATGAAAAATATTCCCTGGGGTGCCCGCATATCTAATTTTGAATGGTAAATTAAATTAACAAATATAGTTCATTGTTTTTTTTTTCTTCAAATTTTATTTACATTTTTTCAATAATTTTAGTCATTAAAAAATTTATTTCTAGAAATCAATTGAAATCGCATAATTAAAAAAAATAAAATAAAAAGTGATATCAAAACAAGTTTTAAAAAAGAGAAAAGATAACATTGCGATTCTTCCAAGTGTAATTACAATATTTTCCACTTGTGTTTTTGTCCTTATAATCACATTATATTAAAACGACCAGCGAAATTAAGACAAATCCACCATATCTAATTAAAAATTAAGAATTTTATTAGTATCCAAATATAATTATTTTTTAGCAATTAACACATAATAATTTTAGCCAATTACTAATTCATTCTAAAAAATTGGATATAGTAAATTTGTAGAGAATATTTATCTATGAAAAACTTGATTCCCTGATGGAAATATATTTTCGCTATAAAAAAAAAATAATTTACAAATAGTAAAATAATTCGCTATTGTAATTTTTTACAAAAACTTGTAATTACTAGTACAATTTTGTGAAAGATTCCAAATTCTAGAAAAAACTTGTAGTTGCTCGTAGAATTTTTTTAATAACTGTCAGAAAATGCATGTGCGCGTTCACGTGTCTGACTTTTTATTTCCTAACATTGAAAATCTAAATAATTTCAAAATCCATTCATTAAACAATTTTTAAATATTTTTAAACCAATAATGAATAATTATTAATTTCGAATTGAAAGCGTTTTAAATTAGAAAAAAATACTTATTGAACGATTTTAAATTGAAAACGTTCCAATTCAAACTATTTTAGATTTGTTAAAATTTAAAAAATAGTGAATGTTTTGAATGGAATGAGAAGAAATCAAACATGAAATTGTATTATTTAGTATTGAAGAATCTCGAAATTAAATGGCTTCAGATTGAAAGTTTGGAAATATGACAATTATAAAAGTTAAAAATTGAATATTTACAGAATCAAAATTTCAAAATCGGCTCATTTAAAATTCAAGGAAATTGAAATTGTATTATTCCTAATTCAAAGTGTTTTTCAAATTGAATAACTTAAAATTTTAAAACTTGGAACTAACTTTCAATTCGAAGCAATTAAAATTTGACAATTTGAAGTTGGAAACTAGTTTGAATGTTTCAATGTCAAGGCTTCTGAAATTTTAAAATTTAAAACTGTTATTACATTTAAAAAATTATTATCTACATTAAAATTGATTCGACAAATTTTTCTAAAATCAAAAACTTTCTTGACCTTTTGAATTTAATTGTTCTAAAGAAAGCTTCTAAATAGAAAGTAATTTTGAATTGCAAACATTAAAATTGAAAAATGTCTACTTCAAACTTCATTAACAAACCGAAAAAATGTTATTGCAAAAATAAAACTTATGAAAGGGAAAAATTGCAAATTTTGCGCTCGACATGAAAATTTAGAACTCTAAAACTGTCACTATTCAAAATTAGAGGAATTACTCAATTACTAAGGTATCAATTTCGGATAGTGTAATTTTTATTTTTTAATTTCAACCCGTTTAATTTTTAACACTTCCTTCAGAATTCATATTGATTTTTAAAATTTTACAATCAAATATTTTTCATTTTTAAATGATTTATTTTTTTAATAATCTTCAACTAAAAATCATACGATTATAAGGTATTATACTGGAAATTAAAAATTGAATAAAAAGAAAACAAAACAAAATGGATATATATAATTTAAATATTTGAAATTGCACAAACTTAAGCTTCTTAATTCGAACTTTTTCTCAAGTCGATTTTGTAATGTTCGATATTTTGGAACATTTTTAAGTAAAGCTAATTCAAGTTCCAATGCCTGATCATTTGTGTTTGATTCGAATTTATTCTAGAGGCATTTAATTCAAAATTCTTCAATTAGAAATTCTTTTGAATAAAAATTGTGCAACTATCAAGTCTTTCTATTTGATATTCTACCATTTAAAGGAATTGAAAAAAAAAATCCGAAAATTTTCAACGTGTAAAATAGAAACCAAACAATTTATAATATTTGAATATTAAATTATTAAATTTAAAACTATCAAGGCTTCTAATGTAAAATTTTTCTATTTTTAAAGATTTAGTAATTTAATTGTCCTAAATTGTTAACATTCCAATTTAAAAATACGAAATTGTAAAATTTGAAATTCAAAAGCTCTAAATATTAAGAAATTTCAAACCAAAGAGTTAGATTTGATAAATATATTATTATTCAACGTCATATCATATAGTATCAAGTGGCAATAAAAGTGCCTGGATAGATTTTTGGACTAAAAAATATGATTTTTGTCAACAAAAAAGTCACTGTCATTTTCGGCGTTCAAAATTGTTGAACTTTAAATATTGTGAACCTTTAGAATTTAATTATTCTAAAAACTTTGCAAACAACATGATTTCGTATTAAGAACTTTTTAAGTGGATTAATTCAAACTTGATCCATTAAAAGTTAAACAATTCCAAATTTCGTTCAAAAATTGAAAGATTCTTAATTGAGGATCTTTAAACCAAGTCGTCAAAAATCATTAATTTTCAAAGTGTACATCACGATTTTTAAAATTCAATCATTTGAATCTGAAGTTCAAAATTAATAAAATGAAAATGATCGTTACAGCATTTCCATGCAAGGGAAAGAAATTCATGATGCTTCAAGTGGGAAGACAATTTCATAAAATGTCAAATTGACATATGCTAATAAACTGTCAAATTAACATGTCAGAAAAAATTGCGAGACTAGAAGCATGCGAAAATCGAGCGGAAACATAGGATGAGCTTCAACATGGACAGAATGAATGAATGAATGATAGATTATTATATATCATTTTCCATTGTTTCATAAAAATCGTCAAAAATAGTAGAAATTTACAAAGATTGTTCTACTAGAAACTAGATTTTTTTTTAGAATGTGGACACTTTTTCAAAAGTGCACAAGTAATTACAAATTTGTACAAAAAATAATTTAAATTTGGCATTATTGTACTTTATTGTAATTTATTGTGAAAATATATTTCCACGAGCAGATAATTAATTCTTTGCTTTTAATAAGACATTTTGTAGTATGAACACTGGAATAAGACATATCAACTTGGTACTAAAATTGGTACTCAAACCCTATCTCCCGCATGTTTATCTCGATGTACTTCCCAATAATGCTTTAAAATTCAGGAAGCCCATGACCAATGTGCGCATGTTAATTCCGTCATTGTAACGACCGGAACAACGTGTCAGTCCACATTTTTTTCTCTTTCCTTTTTTCTATTTCTTTTTCCATGTCACACGCATGCACTTTCAGAGGCATGAAAACACGGCCGCACGCGCATACAGTATCCGCGAAAAGGATGAAACATCCCGTACACGTGAAAACACTCACGTGTACATTCATATCCATGGTATCGTAACGAACGACCCTGTTCGATATACATATAAACATTGACGAGTGTCGGTACCTAGAGTGAAATAGAAAACCAGAGAGACCGAACGAGGAAGCAGGAACAAGAACCAGAGGAAAGCAAATATTGAAACGTTGGTCCAAGCGAGAGCGATCAAGGCATAAAGGAAGACAGGACGCGGCCGCAACCCCTGTGAGAGAGCGAGAAAGAAACGAGGGCGGAAAAAGAGAGCAGGAAATGAAAGGCAGAGTTTAGAGAGTGGAAGAAGGACAGAAAAAAAGAGAAACAGAGAGAACGATTGAGCGAGACGCAGAATACGAGGAAGATAGCTCTATGTAGGCGGTATCGATGTGAGAGAGAAAATGGCATGTGTGTTCTGAAACAAACGTTCGATCAGAGTGCCGATTGTTGCCAATCATACGTTGGCCATGCCTCTCTGTCCGCGACCAGCCGCCGATTCAGTTCTGTGTTTTTACGCGACGAGGCAACGACGCATCGTTTACTGATCCCGTCTTGATATTCGCAAGAAATTGTCCAAACTCTAGGCCTGAAAAAGCAGCCCTCAGCAAAATCAAACTAACCAGGTTTATGTGGTCCTCGCGGGTGGTGGTCGATGACCATTATTCGTACAAGAGCGTCAGCGAGGCTTGAGCCTGTGTATGTGTATCCACGTAGGTGCGTGTGTTTTTGTGGAAAATGTTGGCGCTGCTGGTGGCATTCGATGATTGATGACGACGGCGCGCTAGACTCGAAGTGCGCGTGAGGCTCTACACGTGAGCCCGCAGACCCTGTGTCGCAGCGCTTGTTCTGCCCCAAATGCACGTTTGTGTGCGTGTCCATTCGTTCTGATACGAGCGAAGGCAAACACGTATTACGTGCGTGCGATCTCTTTGGGTATGTGTGTGTCCAAGCCGAGCGATGATTTCGGAAAACAGGCTAGCCTGCTCGACCAATTCCAGCACTTTGGCTGCCGACCCGGCAACCAGCGATACACGATGACGAAATGAGACGCGCTGCACCAGCCAAGGGATGATGAGGAGTCGGGGGAGTCTAGACTACGTTCTGTAATAATGAACGTTTCCTACCTCCAGATAAGCCGTCATTTCCAACGATGAGCTTCACGTGGTTCACCATTAACCCTTATCCTCTTTCTAATATGCAACAAGAAGATATAATTTTTACCACATCGGGACTCGAAATCTTTTCCTTACACTGCGTCTACTGATTAACATCATCTTCACTCTGCACCTCCTCCCTTCAATCAACATCTAGTTTTTAATCACCAAAATTGTTTCCATCTTCAACATCCTGTTTTTAACCTTCCCCATTACTACTTTCTTATTGTGAATAGCATGCCCCTTATGATACTCATCATCATCTCCATCTTTCTGACTCTAATTCTCTTCATCTGGTTCCAGATCTTCCACATCACTCACTTTCTAAACCTCATAATCACTGTGGTCATTGTCATCATCATCATCCAATGTATAATCATCAATATGACAAAGAGAACATACATTTTCTACAGTTTCGGGCCGTGAATATCATCCACTTTCTACTAATTTTAATTATCAATTTCCTAATCCTCCTCGACATTTACTTCGCAGTGAACCTCATCCAATATACCGACTTCCAAATCTTCCCCACACATCATCCAGTTTTTTAATTTTTCCATCATTCAAGTTCTAGTCATGAACATTGCAACAGGCTTTCTAATCATATCCACAAATCAGTTTTTATACTTCAGAATCATTACTTTTCTAATCTAGACCATTCTTATGTTTCGAATACTTTCAAATTCTTTCCTTTCTTTCCATCTAACCATCGTCTTTATTATTATGATCTAGTATTTTATTTCTCGCTTCCCACAGTTTCTAATCATGAACATCATCAAGCTTCTACTCAGATTAATTACTAGCCGGTTCCTAATATTATCCATTATGCACTATCGAATCCTCAAGATCCCGATTATCCCCTCTCAAATAATTAACATGGACATTATTCAATTTCTATTCCTTATAATCCTCGCATGAGCAGATCTAGGGAAGGGGACACAAGTGCGTAGTCCCCCTCCCCCTAAAAGTCCAGATTTGAATCATTCAGTGGACGGATAAATGTAATCTTTAGACCAGTCCCTGCATCATCATTATTATTATTATCATTACGGTTAAACTTGGTGAAACTGAGTTTCTATCCTTCACCAACATCATTTTTCACATCTCGCCAATCATTGATTTTGTAATCCTTATTCATGTTTCTAATTTTCCTCATCAATAAATTTTTAACCATCAACATCAGTATTCATTCTCTACCCTCTATACAAACTAATTTTAATTCCACAATATCATTTCTTTTCTAATACACATCATCATAAATTTTTTAATCTTACCCATCATCCCTCCATCGAATTTAGAATCCAGATTACAAGTCTAATTCTAGTTATGACCATATCTTTCAATTTAACATCATCCGCCTCATCACAGCTTTCCCACTCTTGACTCCACATCTTATCATCGCTCTCATTCCGATTATTAAATATTGGTTGTTCGCATCAGCATGCTCACCATGCGCACTCGCAATATTCGCTGGATGCTTGATGACCATGAAACACATGGGTACCAGATGACTTCATACCAAAGCGACATCTACTCCAAGCTTCGCCTGTGAAGCTTTTCATTATCTTAATGCATACCCCGATTTTACCATCCTTCCCTTTTAGTTCTCATCTTGTATAATTATTTCCTCTAATCAGTTCATCCTATCTTCTGATTCATGTTTCTTTAATTTCCTCATTTTCTCCATTATAAAGAACCATCTTCAAAAGTCCAGAATTCATTAATAAAGAATGAATAAATAAGCCAACCTTGATATATTATATTTAATAGCAATCCTGCTCCTCTTATCCATAAGAAACGAAAGCAATACCGATTACCTCAGGAGCATTAAAAGCAAAGAAACCTTTCTCAAATTTGAAAGAGAAAAATCGGCGGGCTTTGTGGCTAGAAATTAGGAACTCTGGGGAATGCCGAAAGAGGGCTGCTCTTTACGACAGCAGTAGGGTCGTAGATGATAGTGCGGAGGGATAGAGCTGGGCGCGCACGCGCTTTTTCGAAAAATCAATAAAACGAAAAGCTTACCTAATGCTATGTTACGACCGAAGTAGGGGAGTAGACTCCGCCTTCACCTACTAGCTGTAGGGGTAGTAGATCGTCGGCCAGATAACAACGTGGCTATGCCAGATGCTCATCTAGATGATCACGCTCCTACCGCCTAAAGCTCAGGGTGGTGCATCATTTCTTCACTGACCACTATGTAAACACACCTTTCCTGACTGTTCTCGACCTTTTTCAAAATATTTCTTTTTACAGATAAACTTCTGCTTTCTACACGTTTAACGAAGCCATTCAACCCAGTGTATTACATAAATATGTTGTTCTTAACTGCACTTCAACTGCATTTATCGAAGAGAGGATGACCTTTTTCAATAAAGAAAATAACGACATAATCTTGGAAATCTGACTCGGAAGACTACAACAAAGCTAGAAAATACACCTGAAGATCTTGGATTCTAATTCGTTTATTGATTAATGTCACAATTATTTACATTTTTTCTGAAGTTTTTTTAGATTGGATACAATTTTCGAAATTGAAGATAAAGGAGAATTGTTATAGGAGCGAGTAAAATGGGAAACGCGAATGCGGCATGCCATGATTAGATTGCGGGACGTAGCGAATTCGGTCCGTTGAATGTTGACAAGCTCTGTACCTTCATCTCTACCATGTAGTTGTAACAAGCTTAGAGAACCGATTAGAGTCCGTTTCCCCTTCGTCGATTCCCAGCCCTTTACATACTTTTGCGTGCGATAATTGCAATAAAACGGATTTTTGTAAAGCCCTTCTACTGCAAGCTGGCCAAACACCGCTGCTTTGAGATTAAAAGACAGATACAACTTGTAAACATGAGCGGGTGCCCCAGTGCTTGAAAACGGGCAGCAGCCTCTTTGCCTGTAACGCGATAATTACATGGATGTCATCTCGCTTTAATCGCCAAAACCAACCTACACAATTTTCGTTTGTCACCTTTGAAATGGAATTTAGAATTTTGAATAGTGCAAAATCGAGAACAAAGATAATCTATCCTTTAATTTTTGTATATTTTTTAGACTAACTTGCCAGTTTTTCGAAAATTTTCAATTTTTTATTTTTGATCTGCTGACGCGGCTGATGTATCCGGTAGCAGTTTCTGCGGCAATGTCATTCGCTTTTATTACCTTCTCTGTAGCATATAAACGTGACCATTTTCGCAACTACCGATCCGGGACGCCGAGGTAACCGAACGCCTCGATAAAAATGTGAAACAAAAACGTGTGGGATATCAGTAGAGAGAGGGAGAGCTAGAGTGAGAAAAGAATCTGGGGCTTTATCATCTCATGAACCGCGACTGATTAAAGCGATTATTTCGGTCAATTGCTTTCGACTTCGACGTTGCAAATGACGCTGAATAGCACTTTATTACATTTTTTCAAATTATCGCTAACTAAATTGGAAATTTAGTTATTAATAATTTTTCATTTTTCGAACTGTCCTTTATTAAAAAGACCATGGCTATGCGTTCGGAATTTCTGGACTTGTTAAATAATTTCTCTAGAACTGCCCCTTAAAATTCATAAATTTCCAAATAAAAAAAAGATTAACGATAGGATTTGATTAATTTTAATCTGCGCTTACATTCAATTACCTAGAAGTTCAAGGTGATAAAGTAGCTTAAATTCAGTGATTTTTTTACCAAGACGGAAATTCAAACTAACTGGTCAAGTGTAGCGCGTCAATCATAGCCTTGAAACAAGTCCATTTTCTGTCTTAAATACTTTTTTCTGTGCTTGTATAATAGAATAAAAGAAATATGTATCGGTATAAAAATTTCAAATCATATTATTACCATTTTTTTAAAAGTAACTTTAAACAACATTTAGACAAGCTGATTTTTAAAAATTTTTATTAAAAACAATACCAAATTTTTTGACCCAAAGAAATTATTCAAGAATGTTCTGAAGAAAAGTGAAAGGTTATTCAATTGTCTTAGATATTTAAGCGGTGTAAACAGCGAAGGTCACGAAAGGGAAAGCGTGGTAAAAGCTGTGCGAAAAATGTGGTATAAACGAGGTCGAATTTTTCTCAGGTGAATCGGGGGTGGTTTTTAGGATTTTGCAAGGACTGTACGCGGGTAACCCCTCAAGTATAAGCACCCCCATGGTAGTCATGACGACGCGGACGTAATATACCACCCCGGCCACCCCTCCTCACACGATTCCCCTCTCTAAAAACAAGAGTCTAGTGCAGGATCACGTGGTATGGCGGCAGCGGGGGTGGGAGGTCGTAGAGAAGTGAGGATAGAGCCGGAATAGAATAGAAGGGGTAGTTCCTAATTGCACCGGGTGGGTGGGACACTAGAGGGGCTCCAGAATTGATGCTGGAATTTTGAGGTTAGGTTAACTCGGCCTTTCCGTCCCTCTCTATCACTCCTTTTTCTCCCTGGTAATTCTCTCCCTCGATGCATCCCGGAGAATCGGAGGGGGTTGGTACCCTAGACTGAAAAATGCTGCGGTAAACCGGTCAGCCAGGGGTCATTTTCGAAATCCTGCCGAGGTATAATGAGAACAGCCTGACGGAGATGCTCTACATGATTTTCAACCCCACTGACGTCAAGCTATCGACGAAGGAACCTAATTTCGAAAAAAAGACCAAAGTAGATTTTATTTTGTTATTCTAATTATGATAACAAATCTAATTTATGAATTGCAGTTCCTTCATATATATATTAAGAAAGGGATAGATTTTTTTTAATGGTGTAATCTTAGAATTTTTTATATTCTTTTTATTTTTTAAATGTTTTTTAAAATGCTTTTTTAGTATTTTTATATACTTTTCTTTTATTTCTTTAATTTTTATTTTTTTATTTTTTGAAAGTTTTGGTCACCGCCCGGAAAGTTGCGGGCAAACCAGTCCCTCTTGGGCAGCCCGGCCGAGGAAGAGGACAGCCGTGAGCATAACGAAGCAGAGAGGGTAGTTGCCGGACACGACCCCGATCAATGAAGGCAAAGCGCGCGCAACTCTCCGATTTTTTGAAAATCCAGCCGCCAACGGGACGTCCCCTCGTGCTTCTCGAAGCTGCCGCAACACCTAATACGTTCTCGAATGAAAATCGAAAATTCGAGATCGAGACAAATGTAAAAAATTATTAAATACTAAAAAAAAAGAAAAAAATTTAAATTTGTAAAAAATGGCTTTCATATGGGAAATTTAAAAGTTTAAAGAAATTAAGAAAGAATTAAAAGAAATATTCAAAAACAAACCTTCTCTTTGCGTGAGTCGGAATCAGTCTTTTTAATTTTGTAAGACCTTTAAAAGCATAGTGTTGACATTTAAAGACTAGAAAATGCGGCATTTCGACACCTGAGATTTCAAAAAGTTTAAACACATGATTCTTTTATTTATAATAAGTATTATAAGAACTCAGTCATATAAGAAACGCTGGCGCCATCTGGCCTAATTTTTCGTACAATCTTTTCCATTTTAAGGGATGGAAGTACGAGAAGGTTCAGCCACCCTGCGAACGATGGCGCCATTAGTGTACTATACAATACCCAACGAGTTGAAGGTAAAAAGAGCGTATCGATTTTTTATTATATATTTAAAAAACATTTTTATTTTTACTCTTTTTTTTTAAAAAATTAAATTTTTATTGTTCGTTTTATTACGTTTTTTTGAAGTCTAAAACGATTTTTTAAGTCGTAATTTTTTTATTTTAGAGTGCGTACTTCCTGCATTGCCGATAAAGAAATTTTTTCGTCGTTCGCTAGTACATCACCATTTCTCGCCTGGAACTAGTAAATAGTTTTCAAATTAACACACTTCAGTATTTAATATATTAGGAACAATGTAATTTGAATTAGTAAATTTCTTTCTTTGAATTCACAAATTCAATTGTTTGTCATTTTTTATTTTTTGTCCCATTTAAATACCCTAAATTGAAGAATGAATCAGTAAATTTGTAAATTTTCAAAATTACATAATTTTAAACAATTTCAAGTGAGATACATTAAAAATTAAAATGTTACATTTTTTTCGACCGAACACTTAATTGTTATTTATACATCAATAATTTTCATAAAATCTTTTTAAATACGCTATTAAAATTAATTTTTTGAAATAAAAAATCGTTTTAAATGTTCTCAGGCGCTTAAGAAATTTTGTTAATCTCTTGAAACCTTTTAAAATATTCTGAAATATTTTCAAATTATTTGTTTTTAACATTTTTTCAGAATTTTCAAATATTTTTTAAAGAGTATTGAAATTTTTACCTATTTTTTTTAAATCCTGCGAAATTAGAA
This sequence comes from Andricus grossulariae, assembly GCA_011634705.1. Lineage (NCBI taxonomy): Eukaryota > Metazoa > Arthropoda > Insecta > Hymenoptera > Cynipidae > Andricus > Andricus grossulariae. The sequence continues at coordinate 13,689 of JAABKJ010000205.1, forward strand.
AAATTGCCTGAATATCTTCCAGATTTTTTTTTATCATTTTAAAAATCTTTTTAAATATTATAAACTTTTTTTTTAATTTTCCCTTAAAATTAATTTTTCAGAATAGAAAATTATTTGAAATTTTTCCAGGAATCTAAAGAACATTTTTTTAATATCTTCAAACCTCTCAAAAGTCTTAAAATACTTACAAATTTATTTTCGCAGTATTCGAAAATCTCCATTTTGTTTAAAATTTTTGAAAATATTTTCAAATAATTTTTTTTTTAAATGCAACTTGTAGGTATCTTTTAAAGTGAACGGAAGTTTTACTTTTTTTTTAATTCTTGTGAAATTAAAAAATATATATATCTTCTAACATTTTAATTATTTCATGAAAAATTATTTTAGCTGTTTCTAGGAATTAAAATTTTTTTATACTTTTCAAATCTTTCAAAATTTCTAATACGCTTCTAAATTATTTCTTCGAAATCTTCAAAAATGTAGATCTTGTTTATAATGTTTTTAAATCTTTTCAAGTTTTCAATTATTTTTTAATATTTACAAACTTCTGAATATCTCTTAAACTTATTTGATGTTCTTCTAAATTAATCTTTGTTCATTTGGTATTCATAAATTAAAATTGTAACGTTCAAAGTTTAAAGTTGGCACTCCGTAATTATAGCGATGCAAGGCTTTATATTTCAAACAATTCAGCTTCGAATTGTTTAGATTTAAATTTAAATTAAAAATGTGTTTTATAATTTTCATTGCTTATTTTATATGCACAGTCAAATATAGTATATTTGTATTATATATATATAGTACAATATATAAATGTTCAATTTCTTCTTCAAATTCTAAAATTCTTGTCGTAGAAAATATACGCTTAAAGATGAAGATCTAAAATGGGAAGTTTGTATAGTAAAATATTTTAGAATTACAAATTGTAAACTGAATTATTTCATAATTGATAAAGTTAAAAATTGATCTTAAGCTCTGAAAAAAGTTGAAACCAAATTTATTTCAAATTGCATCATATGCTGTGAAATTTGTGATATTCCAAGTTATTGGATAGATTTTTCTTCTAAAAACTTGTAAAATGCTTGCCGAAAAAATTCACTGTCACTTCCTGGTCTCTAAAAATTCCCGAACATTTCCCGGTTTCGCGGTCCATTGGCCACCCTGAAAAAGCATCAATGATCTATTTGAGAACCATCTAATTTCTTCACATTTTCATAACAATGAATACACTTCAAAATGTAAATAATTACACATAAAGTACACGTTGTACAAATACAGTTTAAACATATCGTAGCTATTCTTGGGCATGTTTGACCACATCGTTGCTGATGGTAACAGCAGTTCTGAACCTGGAACCGAAAATTCACTTCCTATATCGGAATTGTGCAGTCTAACGCTCGTTTCCTGTTTAGTTTCTGGCCGCGTTCTTGTCCGGATTTCGAGGACGCGCGCCACGCGATAATAAATTATTCGAGATAGATGATGTTGCAACGCCACAACGGTCTGGGTTTGCTCTGCACTGTTCTGCAACCGGGTATTTATGCCGAGTCTGGCCGCCATGCTTCATACGACCGGGATAGCAACCCCCTGAATTATGTTGACCACGTTGGTCTTGATAGATTTTACAATTTACGATCCCAGAGTGCGCGCATCACCGAAATATCAACTCGATTTGCTACTCCTTCACACTTGAGTGGGTCCTTCCCATCTCAGGTGGTTTTCTTCAACAACCTTCCCGTGTGAGAAATTGCTAATGCTGATCAGTGGGTCAAGAGTAACCCAATACTGGCAACCATTGGCTTTTCAACTGGATCATGATTGACCACCAGTTGGAGCAAGCTTGGAATGATAACGCCAATGCCGAGACTTGTTGACCAGTCATGGTCCTTGACTGCTAGCCAAGACCGCCTAATGATCTCAAGAACATAGGTAACTTGGCTGACATTGGTCAGCCAAGATATCCATATTTTCGAGATCACTGTTCATTGTTGACTACCAATCATGGACAATAAATGGCTACCAACTCTTGGCATTCGCATTATCAGCACAAGCTTCGGTCAACGATGGCCTAAGACTGGCTGCCAATATTGCGCGAAGATTGTTATCATTAGTCCACTTCACTTATTGTCAATCTGTGATAGCTTATTAGCAATTTGGTTTTTATATTTAAAAAAAAAATAAAAACGTCAACTCATCAGGTTTATAGAAGGTAGTAATGAATGTATAGTACGGTGGGTCGAAAATAAAAAATGTTTAAAAATTTAAAAATAAGTCTTCATGTGTACGAAAAGTTACTAATTTTTTATGTACAGTTTTTTGTATTAACTGGTAATAAAAATTTGAAATTAAAAAATATAACTGCTTTTGGGTTATAATTATTTTAAAATGAGCAAAAAATACATTTCTGAAGATTTGCCTAATTTTCATCTAGATTTCTTTGAAAAAAATAGTATTATGTATGGCATACCGCTAGTTCGTACTGAGGAAGCAATCTCTCATTACCTTAGACACCAAACAAATGTATTCTTCAACTTTACAGCTATCACAAAATGCCATAAACCATTAGATTAAAATATTAAAAAAAAAAAAGAGGAAATTTGACATTTTTGCTCATTTTTAGAAAATTCTAACTTGAAAAAATTTAATTTTTCATCAGCATTTGATATCAAAAACATCAAATAAAAAAATATTTCCATAATTTTCGAACTCACAGGAAATTTTTCTTGACTTTAACATTAATGAATTAAATTTTCAATGGTGACACCGCAGGATAATTTTAGAATTTGAAAAATCATTCGAGATTTTTATTTATAATAGCATAAAGCAACTTTTCAGCACTATCCACTTTCGATTTTAAAAAATGTTGTATTTTCCGCCCACCCCGAAATGACGGGGGATTTTTTGAGATCGGGAAAATCATTGTTATAAAATCATTCACTAAAATACTTTCAATTTCACTTGGTGTCATATGAAATAATAAATTAAACGAGTTCGTTGTTAAACTTTTTTTAATCAATACGATTTCAATTGGAAAGGAGGATGGTCAATAAAGGGTTTTTTCTGCGTCTGAAGAAAAAAAATATTTTTTTTTTGTCGAGATAAAAACTAAAAAATATTTAAACTAGCTTGTCCGCAATTCGTTAACTCAAATCAAATTTGTAGACGCAGAAGCAATTAAAACTAAATGACCGATCGTTCAATTGAAACAATTCTTGCTATTATAAATCCGTCCTAATTGAACTATCGATTGTTTAATTTGAATAGTTATCATGTCAAATATAACATTTGAGTTGAAAAATTACAGGGAAAATATTTCAAGCATTTTCGAGTTTTAATTTCAGTACAAAAAAAAATTGTTGGTTCTGGCTTCAAAAACCGTTTCTTTTGACTCTCCACCTTTTACAGTTTTTAAGCTATCTCATTTTATAATATTCATTTATAATTTGCATGGCTTGAATTTGACAATTTAAATTCCGACACGTTTAAACTTTTAATCACATCATTTGCCTCAGGATCTATAATATTAGTTATTTTAAGTATGAAGTCTTCAATATTTTCAAAATTGAACATTCAAGACGTTGAAATTAAAACGTTTAAGATTTTGATCTATTAAATAGATAAATGCATAAATCGTTTCTAAGAGTATCCTTTTTGATACACAAAGACGGCGATTTTCTTAAAAAGTCACTCAAGCTGTTATCTACGATTTCTTCAAAAACATCAAATCGAATATCTCGACTTTAAAAAGTTAGAATATCTTCAAATATGGCTGAAATTGTTCTTGAGCGTATCTCGTTTCATATTAAAAATAGATGGGGGTGTCAAAAACATCTTTCATCTTTCAATTTACGATTTAATCAAAAAAATCTTCCAGTCTTGGCAACTGAGAAGTGTTAATTCAACGATAATAGCATCACATGGTATATCTCAACTGTGAAAATCAAAAATCTCGTCAGTGAGTCTCTAAAAAAAATCACTTAGACTGTTATTTACAATTTCAGCGAAAAAATCGTTCGTTCTTGGTAACTGAGGAGCGCGAATTTGACGATAATAGCATTAGTTGAAAATAATGAAAAATTATTCAATATGGAATAATTGTACATAAAAAATGGTCAAACAAGAAAACTTTTCATTCAAATGGAACAATCTTGTAAAATTTTTTATTTAAATTTTAAATAGGTGAACAATTTGACGTGAATTATTTTTATTTTGCCGAATTTGTATGGCCCTAAACGTGAAATTTTTCAGTTTTTACAGTCTCACTTTATTTTAAAACATTGAAGAAAGAACAATTGAACTTTTTGTTTTTAAAATGCTCATCATGAAATGCTTATGTTTGAAGGTCTCGAAAATAAAAATTTGATGACTTTAATTCGAAATCGTACAATACAGAAACTTTTATTTAAATTACGAGACAAATTTCTTGAAACCATACTGTAAGTTCTCATACTGCTAATTGTCTCATTTTATAGGTTTTTTTTTTTTTTTATTTAGAGGAAAACTTTGATTTTTAATCACCAGTTAATACCAGAACTTAATAAGCTCTTCTTCCTCACTCTGTTAAGTGAAAAGTCACTCGACACGGCTCGCGATGAAATACTAATGCAATTAAATGACGCCGACAAGCCCACGCCGGTTATTGGCACTCCTCGCCCATCCAATTCCATTACCCGTCCAACTCACCCCTTCTCGTGGCAAGCGAAACAAAGCAAGTATCTAGAAATCGTCCTCCGACGAAGCAAAGTCCTCGAAAACCTCCCTCCCACAACCCTCCCTATAGCTTTCTGGTGGTTCGTGTATTCGATCCAATTTCATTCTCCTATATCTTCAAGGATCATAAAGGAATTATATATACTACATACTTCTATTTCAACAAGTAATCTTCCATTTGGAAGCTTTCTTAACAAATAACTTCAGACAGATCCAACAATTAGAAATATTTTTGCGCGTCCGCATGAAAAGGGTTATGGCCGGTTTTAGTTTAGGAAATATTCAAGTTTTTTTAAGTTGAGGTCAAAATTATTATTTTTGGGTTTGAGTGGGGGATGATACAGGAACCTGTAGGACATCTATTGGAACTATACTCATATACAGAAAGTAACTAGAAGTAGGCATATATCATGTACAAAAAAAATAATACTTGTGCTTATGGCACTCGCCAAGTTTAGATGCGTTTTTCTCGAAAAAGGATTTTTAAACTTCCAACTTCAAAATTGCTCCGGTGACACGGTTTTTAACTTAGAGGGTTCGTTTTAAGGCTTCAATACCAGGAATTTATCAGGCTATATGTCTCTATATGTAACTTTGTATCGGCCATAAGGGCTTTTCATGCGGATGCCCACATCTTTCTCTTCCTTTGGGGAGAAGAAATCCCGACAAAAACAACGATTGGTAAAGAGGGTGGGGTACAGTGAAAGTACCGTAACTAACTTAGATAACTCTGATAAATGATGAAAAATGATGATAAATCTTAACAAAGTTGGTGAATTTTGATTCATTCAATAGTAACTTATGAAAGTGGTGACAAAAGTCAAAACGATCACTTCCATACAAAAATAGTATAATTTATTGTATCAAGCTCATAACGGCATTAAAACGTAGGACGTTTCGAAACATATACCAGTTTAACTTAACATCACCTAATTTCTTCAAAATTTCTTATAATAACTTAATAGGCTTAAAAATCACTTAATATCTTCACACTTCCAACTCTTTCTCCTGTTCCCTATTCCCCTATTCTTCGCACCTTTCTTAAAAAATTCTTCTTTCCCCTGTTTTGAAGAAACTTCCCCTTTTTCTCATTTAAAAGCTCGAATGCGAACTGAATTAACAGAACCCAATAATAAAATCCAACTATTTTTTATTAAAAGGTAATTTGGTTGTTGCTAAAAATCCTAATATTATATTTTTCGTTCAGAATTCATTGCCTTTTGTGGAAAATTCTAATATTTAATTGAAAATTTAATTCTTTTTGTGAAAATGAAACTATTTTGTTAAAGATTCATCCTTTTGGATAAAAAATTTGAATACTTAGTTTACAGTTAAACTACTTTGTTAAAAATTCATTTTTTGGTTCAGGATTCATTTCTTTGATTGAGATTTCGTTTCATTTTTGATTGCATAAAAATCATCTTTCTCGTTGAAAATTCATTTTTTCGGGTGGAAAATTCAACTGCTTTGTACAACATTCGTCCTTTTTCCTTGAAAATTCAACAATTTGGTTTAAAATTGATTTTTTTGTTGCAAATTAATATTTTTGGTAGAAAATTCAACTATTTGGTTAAACATTGAGCCACTAATTTGAAAATTTAACTTGTTTGTAGATAATTCGTCTTTACGGCTCTAAAATTCAACAAGTTGGTTGAATATTTCTTTTTTTGGCTGAGATTAAATTTTTCAACTTCAAATGTAAACTGATCTTTTCTCGTTGAAAATTAAACTTTTTGGTTGAAAATTGTTGGTTGAAAAATCATCTTATTTGGTTGAAAATACAATTATTTTGTTGAAAATTCGTCTTCTTTGATTGGATTTAACTGTTCTAGATTTTAAATTGAAATTATTTTTGGTTGAAATATAAATTATTACATGTTTTATTGAAAATTTATTTTTGTCATAAAAAAATCAACTACTTGGTTGAGAGTTAAACAACATTGTAAAAAGTTCTTATTTTGTTGTTGAAGATCGATAATTTAAGTTGGAGTTGCAACTATTTCGTTGTAAATCAACTGTTTTGTCAAAAATTCATATTTTCGAGTTAAAAATTCATCTGTACTGTAGAAAATTCGTCATTTTGACTCAGGTTGTAAATTCAACCGTATTGTAGATGATTCTTCTTTTCAGCTTCAAAGTTCAACAGTTCGGTCGAAAATTCGTTTTTTAACGTTACAATTTTTGGTTGAAAATTAATTTTTTCTAGTTAAAACTTAAACTTTTTTCAATGCATGTATTCTATTGAAAAATTTGTCTTTTTTTATCTTCTCAGTTGAAAATTCATCTTCTTTGGTTGAAAAATCAACTACTTGGTTGAAAGTTGAACTACCTTGTTAAAATTTCAATGTTTTGTAGAAAATGTGTCTTTGTGGCTTAAAAATTCAATAATTTGGTAGAAAACTACTATTCAGTTGAAAATTAACTTTTTTGTTGAAAATCAATATTTTTGTTTGAAAATTTATCTCCTTTGGTAGAAATCTCTGTTATTAGTGTTTGTTTAACATCTACGTTACTTTCGGAGTATGGGAGGAGTACATAAAGCAAAAACTACGATCTTCGACGAGGAGGCCTGGGAGGGGGGGTAAAAAATTCCCTAAATTGGTAACGTACATATTGAAAATTCTGCGTATTGAAAACAAAAATGATTGAATAGAATTCGGTTGAAGAAATTCAGGATAAGTAATAAACATTTAATAGTCACACATGCATAAAGTTAGGTATAATCCTGCATATAATTTGGAAGTTTATACGTGTGAGTAATAACGCATCTAACTACTTTTGAGGCAAAATTATTAATAATAGGTGCACTCGCGGCACATAGACACTCGTATGAGTGTAATTACGGACCTAGATGAAAGGTAGATTGAGTTAGACTGATATTATAGCCTAGTATCTATACGGAGATACCGGAGGGCGAATTCTCTGATACCAGAGGATGAATACCAACACTCGCGAGGGATGTTTTGACGGACCGTGGACTGGGAAATGAGGATGACCGACCAGGGGAGAAGAGATGGACAGAATTTGTCAGGCTAACAAGGTGGTAGCTTCTCGCCGCGGTCTTCCGCGACATCTGTAATGCTTAAAGTTAATTTTGAACCACTCGGAAGACCTACACTTTCCTAGATATTCAATGCCCTTCTCTCAACCTTGCAAAACACTCCCCATTTCGAACAATGAGGCCAGGATCCCAAGAATGATTTTCATCCAAGGGATACAAAAAGATAAATGTCATTTTGTATTAAAATACATCTTTTTCAATAAGGTTTGCTTTTGATATTATTGCTGATGGTAGCAAGATCCTTGGTTCAATCGATTTTTCCCTAGATAGATGGTCCGTTTTTAAGTTTCTTGATGATGAGACATGCAGGGTGAAAAGCAGGTTTTACAAACTTGAACTGCCTTCAAGAGTGATTTGTTGACCAGATTCAGCCAAATCAGTCCATCATCATACAAGAGCTTTATTTTCTTGATGAAATATCTTTGCAGATAAAAGAAGAATCTGGATCTGATTTTGAAACTCGAAGATTAGGTGTTCTTGACGCTAATTTGGATTATTACCTGAAGTGAAATCATCAGCTATAACTCCTCCTTCAAACAGTAATGATAAATTTGACCAAGAAAATAAAGTTCTTGTATCATGAAGGATAATGATAACTGATCATCTATCTAGAGACAAATCGTATAGTACCTGCTCCTAGAATTGTTGAATAAAGTTCGCTTGCAAAGTTGACCCCTGAGCTAGCACTGCATTAATTCTGATTCCATCAATATAATTTGTAAAAAATTTGTAAAATATAATCAATTTAATCAAATTAATTTGTCATTCGAAACCACCAAAAATTAAAAAACCAGCATTAATCACTCTAGTCTAGAATAGTGAGACACCTTTCTGAGATATAAGCAGAGTCAAAAGTAAACAAAGTCGATGGAGCTCATCCCCTAACTCGTCGTCAATCTCACTAAAGGTAGTGGTGCTGAGGGATAAGAGGGTTGTGGTAGGGGTGAAGAGATAGTAAGGTCCGGACACCGGGTGGAGTCGACGACGCTGTTGGCGTCGACCAGAATATTATGGACTTATCAAGCCATCCTAATAGTCTCATCAGGATGCAAGCCTGCAGATCTCATCATCCTCGGCCTCCCTGGTCCACCTACCTACCTAAAAACGCCCGGGCAGTGGTGTTTCCTGGCATAGATAACGTTATAGGAAGTAATATCCGAGTGTTGCGTATATTACATGCTGTTTAGAAGAGTGAGAACCACGATTGCAAAATAGGATCCATTCAGTTTTACCCTCCTCATTTTCCTGAGCATACTCTTCTTGTACAGATGCTCTTATCTTTTATGACGAATCAAGCTTTAGTCAGATATATTTGAAAAGATGCAGGATTCAGTGTTAATTGGTTTGATGGTTTCCTGAACACAGATGATAATTAGGGTCTACTTTCATGAACTTGAATTGTTTCGATGTGAAGAGATTGAGAGAGAAGAAGAAAACTGTGTATTTAACTTTATGTTGACATGTGTAGCAAGGAAAATCGAAATCCATTCGCATACCATGCTATCATACTTTGCATAACGTGCATGGGCGAGACGGAGAATTACATAGTTTTGAGGTATGTATTGTTGTTTAGTGCGGTTTAGAATTTCCATAGATAACGGAGAATTATAATGCTCCTCCCTACACCAAGGAGAGTAATGGAGAGAGAGGTAATATAATGCTACCATCTAAGAGAAATTCGAAGAAGCGAAGAATGCTGTATGTACCTATATATATATATATATATGTTTGAACAACCCAAGTGTAAAGATTAGAGTATAATTAGGACGATTACATTCTGGTGACCCTCCTCCCAAAAGGTCAACGTCGTCTTTCATCCCTAACCCTCTGCTACAACTAATAACTCGCTTTTTCTTTTCCAACAAACTGCAAACTAATCTGCAACACGAAACACATTGCTGAAATAATATTGTCCTGTTTTGCAATATTATCTGGCGACCTTTAAGTCATAAAATTAAAATATTCTCAAGAAAGTGAAATCAGAAGTTTCATATTTGTATTCTTTGATGTCTGAAGTGAAATCTGGATGAGAAAATGAGAATTCCGTCTGAGAAGTCATTAAGTAGCATTCTTCCTGCGTGGACGAGACTTGATCGTTCCGGTGGTGAGACCAGGTTAGGTTTAAGCAACTCTGTGGAAGTTGCGGGTAGGGTCGGTTGGCCCGGGGGCGGACGGAACGCGGCAACTATTATAAACTGTAGCACCTCGAACTACCGCCTCCAGCCACCCTCTTCGGCCTTCCTCTTGCTTTTACACCCCCGCCCCCTAACCCCTTGCTGCTGCTATCCTTCCTCAGACTACATTCAACACCACCACCGTCGCCACCCCCAAATAACCCAGGGGCCTGCCGAACTAACCCGTACTCTCCAGAACTCTGCCTTGACTCGACTCTCTCCTCCGTGAACCCTCTAATCAATCAACCCCCAGGCACGTACGCCAGTTGGTCTAAGGAGAGTCGACTTTTTGGTGAAAGTCGGCCTTTGTCAATTTAAAATAGGTTTATTTTATCTTAAACGAAATTCTTCATCTGAGAATTACTTAAAGAGCTAAAGATCTTAAATGGACTATCTTAGGAGAAAAAGATGGTCACTGGACCAGGAAACCTGACAATGACGGAGAATTTTTCGATACCGGTAAAAACCGAAAAATGAGGTTTTAATTATTTTCTGACGAGAAATTTGATCCATTCGTTGTTTTAGTAAAAAATCAAGTTTCATTTGATATAATATGAAAGAACGTGACAATAAACGAGCTTCAATGTCTGAAAATTGTATAATTTAAAGATGGAAGCCTTTATAATTTAAAAATTCTGTATTACCTGACGTTCAAATTCAAATATTCAAAATTAAAAACAAAGAAAGAATAATTTTTATGCGGTGAATATATAAAATTCAACTTGCCTTGTGGAAGACAGCCTGAGGATAAACATGTTTATTAAAAATTGATTGAAAGGGGTTCCACAAAACAGATGGTTGTCACTCATCTGAAAATTAATTGACTACTTGAGCGAAATTCTAAAAATACGAAGATATGTCAATCGACTGCTTTAGACACAAAACGCAAACTCCAACACGCTCGATTGCCTCCTGGGGTCAGAAAAACCATTTTGAACCTTAAATGGCCTCTACAAAGGGGTAACCCGCCTACGCAGTTTCGCACCCCCAATGGCCTCTTGAATTCCGGTTGAACAGTTCCCGACCTCGTTTTCTACCTCCAGCTTTGTTTTCTTCCATCAGTCAAGCGTGAACCTGATAATGAATAAAAGTATTGCGTAAGTGGAACTTCATTATTTTTCACAATATTTCGTATCATATTTCTTATCAAACAAGCAATGACAACCGAATTTCTAAATTTTTCTTGGAAGATTCTAAATGAAACGTGAATGCACGCGCGCAAATTGCGCGCGCACATCCCTAGTTTTTTATTTCCTCACATTAAAAATATAAGCAATTTAAAAATCCATTATATGAGTAGAAGAATTGCTTGAATATTAACAATCGTTCCAAATCAAACAATTTTAAATTAGGTAAAATTGTGAAAAATGGACAATATTTCGAATGGAATCAAAAGGAATTGAACTTGTGTCATTTTCAAGTAGAAGCGTTCAAAGCTAGAGAATTTTTAATTGAAAAATTTCATATCTGGAACTATAAAAATTAAAAAATTTCACACTAAAAAAATTTTAGACTAATATTTCAAAAATAGGAAAATTTAAAAATGTTCAAAATTGAATAATTTCAGAATAATATTTGAAAACTGGAATATTGATAATTCGAAGAAATTAAGCTTCTATAATTCCTAAATAAAAGCTTTCAAAATTGAATACTTTTAAATTTTTACCCACTGATTTTATTTTATTTTTCATTCAAAGCGATTAAAATTTAAAGGTTTGAAATTTGAAAATAAATAGAATATTTCAAAGTCCAAACTGCTGAAATTCTAGAATTTCAAATTGTCATTACATACAAAAATTATTCGATAACTTTTTCTAACATTAAAAAAAGAAATTCACTGTCATTTTCACAGTTCAAAATGGAAAAATTAAAAATTATAGACCTTTAAAATTGAATCGTTCTACAAAAACATTCAAAATCTAGTAATTTCACAAATAGACCTTGAAAATAAAAAAATTTGTACTTATGAAAGGAAAAAATTGAAAATGCAGCGTTCAACATGAAAAATGAAAACTAAAATTGTAACAATTCAAAATTAAAGAACTAATTCAATTACTGAGGTATTTATTTCAAATAGTTTTACATATTTTCATCTATTTTGGTTTTGAACAACACAATTTTTAACTTTATACATTCAAATCGCATTACATTCTAACACGTTATTAAAAAGATTATTCATTCTTGAAATTTTCCAAAAACCTTATTTGTAATTTTAAGTCATTCATTTTTTCAAATAATAGCTTAATATTAGACAATTTTGAGATATTGCATTGAAAATTAAATATTACAACGACAAAAAAAGATTACAAATCTAGATCGATAAAATTCAAATTTTTGAAGTTGCCCAATTTTGAGCCTTTCAATTCGAAATAGTTTTTTTTTAGTTTGAAATGTATAATATTTTGTAACATTTTTAAATAAAAAATAATTTAATTTTCAATGCCTAGTTCTAAAATATTCTAATTCGTAAGCCTTGAATTTGAGAAATTATTTTGTAAATTTTTCATTATTTTAAATTCATTTTCGAGGAATTTAATTCAAAATTGTTTTATGACGAGTGCTTTCAACTAAAAATTTTGCAACTATTAGGTCTTTCGATTGACTATCGAGGCTTTGAATAATAAATTTTGCAATTTGAAACGATGTGATAGTAAAATTGTCCTGACATTTTTATTGTTTGAATTTAAAACTATTATTAATCGATTCGGGAAGATTTTGCTTTTCAAGCAGAAACCTTTAGTTTCAAGACTTTAAAAATCGAATTGTTTTATAATAGGGTCGTTGCATTATTTACAACAATTGCACTTTTTCCATAATAGATTACTTACTATTTACACTGGTGAAATAAAATGTGGTTTGAATACTTTATTTCGGATGAAATTAAAGTCAAGTCAAGAAAGTCGAATCAGTAAACAGATTTCTTGGCGCGCCGTTTCTAACAAGCCGTGTCTACACATTTAAAAATATAAAGATTTTAAGATGGAATAACAAAATAAAGACTTCACGAAAATTCATTTCTTTGTATTCAAACTGGTTATCAATTCTTATATTTAAAGTTAAAATTGAAAAACAAATGAATATTTTTTGCAATGACGCTACTGCGCATTGAAACCTCTAATGGAAAGGTTGCAGTACAGAACTAGACAACTAAAATTTTTGCCGAAAATGGGCTTTGCGATGAAAAATTCTTTAAACATCAATTACATGTTGTGTTAAAAAGATTTTTGTTCGAAATCTCATTTTTATTATAGTAATAAAAAAATTGGTGATTCAAAACCAGATAACTGATTCTCTGTACTGGTCTCCCATCTCCTACTATTTGCCACTTTTTCAGCACCAAAATACCAATCAAAGTCCAACCTTAAATCTGAAATATTCATTTTCTACAAAAAGTAACTTCTATCAAGTTTTTTTTACTTTACTGTTTGCCTTGCCATCAGAAACGGTATTTCTAAAAATATTATGGTTTATTTATGAAGAAACATATACCTTTCTTCTGTTTACAGACCTTTCAGCGAAAAATCTTCTGTTAGAGTGCAATACCATCACACTAAACTTTTATTTTCCCAGGGCAGAATAATTTTTGTTGAAAGAAAACTTGTTTATTCTTATTCAACGTCACATATATCGGGAGTGAGTTTTTATTATTTTTTAAATTGAAAAATAGATTTTCAGTCGCTGTTTAAAGACGAATTTCAAAGCCCATGAAATTTGAACCTCTACATTCTTGAATGATTTATATGAAATTGGTTAACCTTTTCTAATTAAACTCATTTTCTCCCTATTTAGCAAATAAATATCTAGTAAGTTTTAATTTTCTATTTGATCTGAAAATTCCACTTTTTATCGTGATCCGCAATCGAGCCTGTTCCAATTTTAGGTTCCTGTCACTTTAGGATTCTAAACTTCCACATTCTATTTCTCAGAACTGGATAATTTTTTTAATCATACTTTTTTGCTCACAATTCAGAAACGCTTTTGGTCGAGAGAAAACATTTCTTTTATCTTAAAGTGGTGATTTCGATTTTACAGCATGTTATTTCTCTGTCCTGAAAAATTCCGACTTGATTGGTTATCTATTTCTGAACTGCAGCCCTTCAATTATAAATTTGAATTATATGAATTTCAAAGATCATATGATAAATATGATTGATAATTCAATTTCATATTATAAGGTATCAAGTGATATTCTAAGTGATTGAATAGATTGTCAAAATTGAAGTAATTCAAACATTCTGAACGTTGAAAGTTTAATTATTCTAAGAACGTTAAAAATTATACGCTTTCTAATTAAAAACTTTCTAAATTATTTGATTTGTACTTGAAGCGTTAAAAATAAACAATTCCAAACTTCGTTTGAAAAATGGAATCATTCTTAAATTAGTATCTTGAAAATAAGTCATCGAAAAATATTAACTTTCAAATTCTGCATCTTGATTTTCAAAATTCAATCATTTTAATCCAAGGTTCAAAATCAAGAACTTGAAAATCAACGTGAACAACTTCATATTGATGACAATTTTATAATATGTCAAAATGACGTATATTTACTAATAAACTTTCACATTGATATAATAGAAAAAGCCGCGAGACAAAAAAATACTCGAAGAGTGAGCAGAAACATAGGATTCAATGGGGTGATGGACAACTTTGGACGTAGCAAATTTGTACGTAGCAACCTTGCACGTACCCAACTGTGCACGTCGATGGCCGGACGGACAACTGTGCACGTCCAAGTCCACAGGAGCCCATCTGTGCATGTTGAAATTTCGACGTGTACAGTTGACCAAGTGACAACTGTGCACGTTGAAATTTCGACGAGCACAGTTGGCCAAGTACCATATGTGCACGTGCACATTTGTCCAAGCGACAACTGTGCACGTCGAAATTTCAACGTGCACATATGGGCTCCTATGGACTTGAACTTGCCCTTGATACACACTATACTGTATGTCTATTTGTAGCGGGCATAAAGTTGTATATATCGGCTGAAAAGTTGCATGTAGAGGGCGTAAAGTTTCATGTCGACCCGGCGGCGGAGTGCGCATGTGCGAGCGCCACTGGACTGGAGGCGACCACATTACGCGTGCTTCACGTGCATGCAATGGCGCGTTTTCAAGGCGGGTCGGACAAAAAGAGATTTTCGTATATCTATGATAATTTGGAAGGAATAATTTCATAAAAATAATATTTAAAATATTTTTAAACTAACTTAAAAAATGTTTGTACGCACCATTTCACCAGGATTGAATAATTTTAGCTGTTGAAAATTTATTATACGTAGATATGAAGGACCACCCTCCTATAAACCCTTACGTACGAACATAAACGTGCACATTTGGGCAAGTGACGTCTGTGCACGTACACAGATAGGCAAGTTCCATCTGTGCACGTGTACAGTTGGGCAAGTTCCACCTGTGCACGTGCACAGTTGGGCATATGACATCTGTGCACGTTCACAGTTAGACAAGTGATATCTGTGCACGTGCACAGCTAGGAAAGTGACATTCGTGCACGGGCACAGTTGGGGAAGTGGCATTTGTGCACGTGCACACATAGAAATGTTACAGCTGTGCACCTCCAAGTCCACAGGAGCCTATCTGTGCACGTCGAAATGTCGACGTGCACAGTTGTCCAAGTGACAACTGTGCACGTCTAAATTTCGTCGTGCACAGTTGTCACTTGGAAAACTGTGTACGTGCACAGATGGTACTTGGACAGCTATGCACGTGCACAGTTGTCCAAGTGACGACTGTGCACGTGCACAGATGGCACGTGCTGATTTGACATGTGTACAGTTGTCCGCCTGGCTAAAGACGTGCACAGTGGGGCACGTGCACAGTTGCTGCGTGCAAAGTTGACCCCATCCCGATTCAATGTGCACAAAATGAATGAATCTTAGATTATCATATATAATTATTTTGCTTATTTAAATAAACTGGTCTTCACAAATTTATAGGCTTCTGAGCCATTGTTCGTCTAATGAATCCTTTATCACGAAACAAAGAGCACAATGCAGTTAATAGGTAATTATCTTTGTTCGATTTTGCCCCGAGGCCAATCCTGTTCATTTCCGCGATATCTTGGAACCCGTCTCTGAAATATGGAGATGAAAAGGCCTCTGACACTAAATGGTCTTTTCCTGTGCATGTCTGGTTGGTAATTCTACAGCATCGATTCTCAATCCTCCCCAAATCTGGAAAGCACCTGAATTAGTGAACTCGGAAATGGAGTAATTATGAGGAAACAACGGGCGTCGCCTGGTGGTACGAACCTACACCCTTCGGAATTTTGTTTGTATTCCTACTCGTGACAGTAATAGGTTATTACGAAACTTGTGACATGCTAAAGTAATAAAATGCGCTTAACAGCTGTTCTCGAGACAAAAAGGCTTTTAAAAAATCCGCGCATGTTACATGTACCACGATGCGAGAGTCTTTCAACTTTTGGTTAAATCAGGCGGTAGCGATCCGAGTTTGTAACCGGAAAGTCAGGGCTCAATTCCTGCTACCGGAATTTTTTGTGAATGTTGTTTCATTCAATTTTTTAAAATTTACTTTTAAATTTCTTTAAACGGAGCCTGTATATTCCTTTATGACAATGTTTTTCTATGTGAAAAATTGTTTTTTTTTCAACCTCTATCACTTGTGAAGCGAATATTTCACAGATAAGTCAGTGTCGCGGCATCCTTGAATAATTTTAATTCCTCATGTAACTTTTTGTTACGAACAAAACTCATTACTTTAATTTCATAATATGAATATCATAATAATAATATCATAAAATGTCTTTTTACAATACGAACATCGAAAATGTCGGCTTTCTTAGCCTGCGAAGCGGGGGAAAGTGGGGGTGTGCAGGTGAGCGGGTTTGTAATAAGAGGCTTGGAAACTCTAGGGTTTGTAATGTAGTTTCGTACTCTCTTCGCAGGCTACGAAATCCGCCATTTTGGATGCTCTTTTTGTGAAAAATAACATACGCGGCATGGGGCTGAAACGTGCAGCGATCTTCATACTCGTTTGCATTCACTCAGTTTCGCCCCTTGCGCCGTAATATACTATTTATTTATGACCAAATGGTATTTACCAAAAATGTTATTACAAATTGCAAAGAAATGATTAATTTCCTTATTTTTCAAGGAAAGCCTCTCAAACTGGACAAGTTCAAAAAATGTATTTGCAGAAACTATTCAATAGTCGGTGATTTCCAAAAGTTTGAAGAAATCCATGATGGCGGCTATTTAGAATACAACAAAATTATTAATTTTTTTTATTTTTCAAGGAAAGCCTCTCAAACTTTATAAGATAAGCAAATTTATTTACAAAAACTATGCAATTGTCGTCGAACTCCGCAATTCAACAAATATCCTAGATGGTGGCTGTTCAAAATTCAAAAATATATTCATTTCCTAATTTTTCAAATAAAGTCTCTCAAACTTGACAAGGCGAGCAAATTTATCTGCAGAAACTATGTAATAGTCAGTGAAATTCGAACTTGAAGTGAAATCCAACATCGCGGCTAGTCAAATTTGAAAAAATATTTAATTTCTCCATTTTTCAACGGGAGCCTCTCAAGTTTAACAAGAAAAGAAAATTTATTTTTAGATACTGTGCAGTAGCGCGTGAGAGTCGAATTTTGCAAACATCCGAAATGACGGTTTAAACTAAAGTTGTTAATTCAGCGATTATTTTTACTTTTATTGTAAAACTTCGCCCTGATTAAGAACATTTGGTGAAAAAATCTATTACTGACCACTGTGAACACAATATATCAATTTTTCGGAAAAATTAGTACATATATCTACTACTACTGGATAGTTTCTGCAAATAGATTTAGTCACCTTGTCAATTTTGAAAGGCTTTCCTTGTGAACAGATGGAAATTAATCTATTTTTCAAATCTGAACAGCCGACATCATGTTTTTTTTGCTTCAAATTTTGGATGTCACAGACTCCCTAATGGATAGAGGTAAACTAAACTAACATATGACGAAAGAACCGATTCTCATTTCGGAAATTCTTTTCTCGTTTACTCTATAATCGTCCTTTACTTTCAAAATGCTGCAAAGCAATTTAATGCCATTTGCACAAATGAACATCTCTTGCAGGTGCTAACTCGTTACCACTAAATTGTGCACATACTTCCCTCTGACACTTGTACTCGCAAATCGAGAATAAACGCAGTACGAGCCAATACCTCGGCTAACAGTTCCAGGGTTGCAGGATGCAATTAATATAATTACTTACGATTAAACACAGGCACTAAGAGAGGAATAGAGAAGGATATAGCGTGGAGAAGAGGATTAAAGTGTACCGTCTCCAACTTGAATTTCAAGTTGACCAAATGTAGATTTTCTGAGTAACCAGTCGCATATTGAAGAGGAAAGAAAGCAAACTAATAATAATTTTACTTATTAAGGCTGATACTACGTTTTTCATGTTAAATGTTATTAACTGCTAACATGTCTTGACTTGATATCAAGTACTAATCATTAGGGCATTAGGCATTTTAAACTACATTTTTACATCTGCATAAGAATCTACGATAATTTTTTCTTCTTCTTAGATGTAAGAATAAAGTTTAGTATACCTTGATAAGGACATGATATCAAGTCGTAACATGTGAAAAATTATTGAAATTGAATATCAAAAACCGGTGACGGCCTCAAGCAAATTTATTATCTTAGATACTGAAAACACACATTTATCTATCGGCTGGACTGAAAATTTGAACATCATCTATGATCAAATAAGGATATTACAAATGAATGGAAGAATATTATGGCAAATATGCTATCTCTATTATGAAGGAATGGAAATATTTCACTTTCTATATGAAAAGAAGAAAAAAAACAACGTAGATTCTTATTTAGATGTAAACACGAAGTTTAAAATCCCTTGAAATGGATTCGATATCAAATCGAAACATGTTTGGTAATTAATGATATTAAAATAAAAAATCTGGTATAGGCCCTAATAAAATTAATTATTTGATATACTGAAAATAGAGACAAAAAGCCCTATAAAACTTTTGTTTTATTTTCTTCAATTTATTGACTAAAATACAAAACAATGTCGAAATAAGTCCTGTTGAATCAAGCCTTTTCAAGACAAAAGTACTAGAAAAGTGAAATCTAATTTTTATTTAAATAGGACTGAAGTACTAAAAAAGTTTAAAACACTTCCTTTTCACGAAGAACTTTTTTGGAAGAAAAGTACTACAAAAGTCATACCTCATTTTTCACGAAATTTGTACAATTCTATCTTCATGTCTTAAAAGGTTTGAAAACAAACCTCTGCCCTGGATAATTATTGTTCGGGCAAAAGTAATAGAAAAGTCCTATTTTTTCTCAAATTCTTACAAGTGCTTATCGATTCACATTTTTACAATATCCTGCTAAAACAAGACAAATTAAGAACATTTTTGTTACTCATTCTTATTTCGACAATACTTTATTGGGATATAAATAATTTAACTGGAGGCTACGTATTGATTATTATATTATTTAATGGAAACCAAAAAGTTTCAAGAACAACCACCAGACAATTTTACACATATACAAATTAGAGGCAACTTTCTGAAATATTCATGTTGAAAGATGCTCTTCGTGGATCCCTAACTGAAACCACACTTTCAGCCATTACACTTGTAGAGACCCGTTCATGTGTAAATTTAGGTTACACACACAATATCCATGTATATTTTACTTATACGATATACGTGTATGACATTATACACCTTAGGATATTCGTACTTCCAAGTGAAACTCTGTGTACCCCCATCCCCCACCATCAAAAACACCCTGTCTCTCCTTTTCCTTACTCTCTCGCTTCAGTAAGTTCACCTGAACAGAACTACATAGGTGGTCCAGAAGCATGCAATTTTGACTAGATTAGCGTTGCATTATTCAGCTAATTAACTACCAGGTATGCTTCCCCGGTGCGTCCGGTTTATTTCTCTAGAAACGACGTCGTTTGTCTTCGAGGTCGGCATTGTCTATTGTCGAAAAGGGTGCTGGTCCGAATCCAACTACCTTTCTTCATCATACTACCAGCATTTTACTATGATCACTGTGTAAATAGCTATATCGGATTATCAGTGGTTGATTGCAAAACAAGATGATCCAAATTTTTTTCCTTGATTTTTTAGGTATACCCCCCACCCCTATTTGTTGGAATCAACACAAAAACTAATACGGTTAAAAAAAACATATTTAGAGGCCCCGCAAGTCCAATAGGCTTAACAAATATTTTCCAAACGAAAAAAAAATACGTTCTTGTACATTTTATTTAGAATCGTTAATGTTAGGTGCACAAGGTCTGTCCGAAAATTATCCGACCTTGTGGTGTACCAGGAGTGTGAGTTCATTCTGGCCAATGGAGATTATATCCTCTTCAAAGTACTTTCGGAAGCACTCCTGAAAGTCAGCTTTCCGAATGGATAACAGCAGCTTCGTCTCATTCCGTTTTATTTCTACTTCATCTTGAAATCATTCAAATAATTTTCCTTTCAGAGGATACTTCCATTTAGAAAACAGACAGAATTCACAGGGAGCCAGATCAGGACTTCATGGGGACTGTCGACGTTGTGTAAGGCCGTGTTCAGCCAGAAATTGCTGAATAAGCTGCAATGAATCCCTGTCATCGTTAAACAACAATTTCCATTAATTGACACTTGCACTCGTTTCAAGTTTTGAGAGTTTTTTTTTTGTCACTGCGGGCCTGCACTATCTTCTTTTACAGTAATACCTATATTAATATATAAATTTGCGGCTTTTTATCTAAATTTCAGCTATTATTTGAATAATCAGTTGAAGGGTGCCAGTACAGAACTAGATAATTAACAAAATGAAAATTTTTCAAAATAGTGAGAAAACAATAGTGGACCAACAAAGTTTGTTCAATAAAAGTTATCCAGATTCGAGAAACTGGATGTAGAAGTAGATAATCTCAAAGTGGCACTAACCTAAAATAGGACCTAGTTTGACTGCGGATAGCGATAAGGAATTCAATTTTCAGTTTAAAAATAGAATAAAATCATGCTTTCGATATGCTAGGTTTCTGAATACAGTAAATATGGTTTGATGTAAAAAAAGTTACCCAATTCCGAGAAAATCGACTGATAATTTTGAGATTAAAATTTCATGGGAGAGGAAAATTATTATGTTCCGAGCAAATCAAACTTGAAGATCGCAATATCACAGTATGACAGACATTTTTTTACTAGAAATCCGAAAAAAAAATTTTAAACCATTTTTTTTCATTAAATTATAATAATTTTCAAAAACGTCAAACTTAAAAGGTTAAAAAAATTATTATTACGTTAAAATTGTAACTAAATTTTGACTAATATTTTTAATATATTTTTCGAATCATTGTATCAAAAAGTGATATTAAAAAAATCCTTGTACCACAATGTGTATTTGATATTTTAGGAACTTTTTATGCTACGAACGCTTTAATTATAATCTTATAGTAAACGAACATCAATCAGGATCATTTTTCTAATAGTTTTCTCTTTTTTCTGAATGAAATATTTTTACTGTTTTGCTAATATTTTAAAAATATTAATTTATACCAAATAACAATATTACTGTAGAGATTAAAACAAAGGATGGAATATACAATAGATGGGAGGAGTGGGTCTCTAAATAACCTGTGAAAATTTTGTTTGGAATTACAACACGAAGTTCATTGCAGAGCTTAAAATAAAAATTTGGATCTGCACATTCTTTACTATTAGCCCCCCCTCCCCCTGTCTTTTCCTTAATATAGCAATTTGTCATCGATAATAATATACACCTATATATAATTAAAAAATGTCCCAATCAAATTATTAATCGCTATAAAGTCTATTGTATAAAAGAGGTAAATATATAATTTTTAAGTTTTTATTTCGGAAAAAAGTCGAGAGTTTGATCATTTTTAATATTGCGGCATTGGAGTTCTATGCATCTTTCCAATAAAAGTTCGTATAATACAATAAAACTATGTACCCCTTAAGAAATGTACACGTGGCAAAAACTGTTTCCTAATCTCTTCCGGCATGATAGAAAAATGTTTTTAGTACTCGTTTTATTTTTTCACATCGCATAAATAAAGCGAAACATATATTGTGCTAGAATCGCTTGAGTTTCCGTTTCAAAGTAACAAGACTGTTCTCAGGAGAAAATTTAAAAATCATAAAGGTGCGTGCTCTCATATAATTAAAATAATAATTAATTATACTGTAAAGGAGAACTCCTCACAGTACATAAAAAAGTAATCTTTACCGCGATTTCAAAGTAATCTTTACCTGCAACAGAAATTACCTTCACGTGCTAAGATTTACCCACCACATTGGGAATGGTTATCATGTCAACTCTATTGAATATTGTTTTGTTTCGATGCGAAAAAATTCAACTTTATCTACTTGAAAATTACCCGCCACGAAAATTCATTTCCTGTTTTCCTGTGAGTAGATAATGAAAGATACGTTTTTTGGAATTTCACCCAATCCTGTAATTATGCAAGTCTTCAAAGATTTGTTCTGGAAAATACTAATCTTCTGTATGAATTACTCTAAAGTACGAATATCGCTTTGTAATAAAATTGCGGTATAAATAATCCTTGGTGCACACCTGAACTATTCGTACTTAAGTTTCGTCAACCTTAGACATACTATTTGATAATTATGAAATTTATTGATTTTTTAAACCTACACCAGGTATGCTTCTCCCGGTGTGACATGTTTATTTCTCTAGGAACGACGTCCTTTATCTTCGAGATTGGCATTGTATATAATTGTCGAAAAGGGTGCTGGTCGAAAACCAACTCCCTTTCTTCATGATACCAACTCATTTGACTATGATCACTGTGTAAATAGCTATATCAGATTACTAATGGCTGATTGTACAATGGGGTGGTCAAAAATTTTTTTCTATTATATTTCTATTAAGTGTTTGTTTCAAATTACAACGCCAAGTTTATTGCAGAGCCTAAAACTGTTTTCTCTATCTGCCCTATCCCTCTTCCTGTTAATGAATCCGTCGATCGGACCTAAACTTTCCGTCCTAACCTCTCCTTTTCTATGGTTTTTCTATGTTTTCCCTTGCTATCTCTGTTTCAAATTTAAATCTCTTTTACGTATGTATGAAAAATCGCCGTCAAACTGTACAAAATTAATCTATAAAAAAGTGAGACTTTCTTATATGTTTAGTAACTTCCTTGTCTGTAACAAGTTTCCCTCCAAAATTGTTCCTAATTACAAGTATAATCATTTGTTCAACAAATTCTTCCTTTTCTTGCATTTTCAATTTAAAATGAAGCTGCTCTAAAAACAAGACTTCCAAAAGCATGATTCCAACTTTCGCATCAATTGTGGAATGAGGAGTCCTCCCGATATTGGAAACCAGGTGGTTATCGCCATCTTCTTGAAGAGAACAGTACACAATTACAGAATCGTGCAGCGGACTGTTTAGCTCTCGAGCGAAGCATTCGAAACTTTGTGAGAGTCAAAGAGAGGAAGGGAGGGAGAGAGAATGGCTAAGGGTGGCAGGATGGTAGCAGAGAATGGTTGAATATTCCTCGAGGATGAAGCTGTAGCAGCAATATCTAGGCGTAACCGGAAACCTCGGTCTAGAGTCAGCACATAGCGCCAATATAGAGCCATCTTTATACTCCACATGTCTGGAGGTTCTATGGCACACATGTCTGGAGGTACTATGGCTCTTGCGATTCTCGAGTGTACCTTGATGAGAAGAGAACTCCCACTGAGAGAAACGTTTAATTGAGACTCACTCGACCATGCCTAGTATCAGTTTAACTTGCATCTAAATATAAGAGCAAGTAAGGGTCCGTTCATAAACTAAATTACCAAATTTTCGCTATTTTTTCCACCCTCCTCCCCCCATGACACCTTGTTGATGACCGCAGTTTTTTCACCCCACTCTCCGCTCCCCCAACCAACGAAAATAACGCAGCGTTACGTAGCTGTTAATGAATTAAAATAATTAAAAATCTTAAAATATCAAACTTCACAGCCCCAAATGCTCCTAAAACAGGGAAAATAGGGAGATTTTTCATTAAAATAGAGGTGAAATAGGAAGAAAATTCTTTTATATAAAATTAATGCATAGGTACTGTATGGAATTCAATACGAAAAGCTTTACACTCCTAAGATTTCAAGTCTAAATATATTGCATTTTTAACAAAATAGTCAAAAAGACGAATTTTTAACAACGAGAAATTATTTTTAACCAAACAGTTCGATTTCCAACAAATTATTTGAACTTTTAACAAAATAGTTAAATTTTCAATCCATACGGATGAATTTTCAAAAAAGCAGTCAAATTTTCGACCAAAAAGAAGACTTCATCAAAATAGCTGAATTTTCAACGAAATAATTAAACTTTAAGGAAATAGTTGAATTTTTAACCAAATACATCAATTTTTTATCTACAACAACACACTTTCAACAAATAAGATTAATATTCCACCCAAAAAGACGATTTTCAACAAAATACATGAATTTTCCACAACATTATCAAATTTTCAAGCCAAAAAGGGGCATTATCTACAAAAAAAAGTTCAATTCTTTGACTCGCAAATATGGATTTTCAACCAAAAATTTAATTTTTAACCAAATAGTTGAATTTTCTACCAAAATATTTGAATTTTCAACTAGAAACATTAATTTCCAACAAAAAGGTTAATTTTCAACTAACCATTTCAATTCTCTAATAATTGGTTGAACTTTCAAGCCAAAAAGACGAATTTTCTACAAAAAAGTTGAATTTTGAGAAAAAAACTTAACTTGCAACCAAATAGTTAATTTTTTAACTAAAATCATGAATCTCCAACTAAAAAAAAAATTTCATCAAAATACCTGAATCTTCAACCAAACTAGATTAATTTTCAACAAAAAGGCGGATTTTCAACAAAATAGTTCAATTTTTAAACAAAAAACCGAATTTTTAACTGAGGTTATGAATTTTTTAAAAAAATTTCATAAAAATAGCTTATTTTTGCGAAGTGTCTCGTCATCGCAATTTTTGGGACGACTACACACATCCCATTTTTCAACCAAATAGTTTAACTGTCAACCAAAAATATAAATTTTCAACAAAAAATTTAATTTTCAAAAAATATCGATTTTTAACGAAAAATGGAATAATTACATTTTCGGTTTCAAAAATGATTTCTTAACAACAACAAAAACGAATTTTTATCCAAATAGTTGAATTTTTAATCAAAGAGATGAATTTTCAACTAAAATGATAAATCTTTAACAACAAAACATAACTTTTCAACAAAAGAATTCAACTCAAACTTTGATTTTTCAACCGAGCACATTAATTTTCTAAAAATAGAATAGATCAATTTTCAATCAAAGAGATGATTCTTCAACCAAAAAATAAATTTTCAGCAAAATAGTTCAATTTTCAACCAAGAAGTTGCATTTTTTTACCAAAAAAGATTACTTTTTAACCAAGTAATTGCATTTTTTACAAAAAATTACATTTTTACCCAAATTTTTATCCAAACGAAATGACTTCATTACCGAAAAGAAAATAGTCGAGTTTTCAACAACAAAGAATGAACAGTGGAAAAGAGAAGAATTCTTTTAAAAGGAGAGGAATAACGGAAACAGTGTAAAGTCTGAAATATGAAAGTGATTCTCAAACTTATTAACTTATCATTCAACTGTATCGTTGCATATTATTTTGCAATTTTGCAATGTAATTTGCAATCTTTCGCAAAATTCGCAAACTTTTAAAAAATTCATCATTAGGAAACGTAATAAACGTTATTTAAGTTCGTAACTTTACTCCCACGGACCCCCTCCCCCTATTCTTCTATTAGTAACCGTAGATCTTTTCACGGCTCCCCCCCCCCTCAATTTGGTAACGTAATTTATGGTCTGCCCCTGAGAGAAGATAAATTCATTTACTCAATTTCCTTTGAACAACTTCCCTCAACTTCAAAAAAAGGAAATACTGGACCAATTCAGTCAGTGAAATTAATAATTCTTCTTTCTAATTAAATTTGATAAAGAATGATAAAGAATTTATCCTTGGTAATGCTTTCCAAGAGATAAGCTTTTATACACACAGCATTAACGGAAAAGGTATTCAAACCTGCGAAAAATTGAGAGGGTGGGTTTAAAGAAGCAGGAGGGGCGAAGGGCGGGATAAAGGGGTGGGGAAGAGCATTTGTGAAGATAAGATGAGGGCGGTATGAGGAATAGGGTGAAGGGGTACAGGTTAAAGCGTAAAGGAAAATATAAAAGGTCATTTGAATAGGAAAGATACAGGAGGGATAAGGGTAATGATGGCGGGATGGGGTGAAGTGTTGGGAAAATTAGGGTGGTATGAGGGATAGGGTGAAGGAGTACGATGTAAAGGGAAATATGTGAGGCCATTTTAATAGGGAAGGTATAGAAGTGTTAACGGGAATGATGACGGGGTGGGACGAAGGGATGGAAAATGAGGAGTGAGGGGACAAAATAAAGGGAGGGGTTAGTATCCCACTGTTCCTTCCCCCACCCATCATCCCTTTTCAACTTCTGCGTAGGGGCGCAAGGTGAGGGGCCACTTGAATAGAGAAGGAGTGAGATTGTTAAAGGAGCAGGGGGAGGTTCAAAGTGAGAGTAAATGAGAAATGAGAGGAAACTATCAACAAGATGTGTTAGGCGGGGTATTAGGGGTAGTAGGAGTAAGTAAAACCGTGTGGTGAATGATAAGAAGGTTTTAGGCGCATGCTGCCTACTTCGACTATTTTTTTTTTAATCCAAACCCTATTGGACTGAGCTATAAAAGGTGGATCCGCGATTTGAGGGATCCATTTCGAACTTATTCGGATACGTATCGAGAGATTGTAGTCTTCTCTCCAAGGTTAAGAACCATGCAGCAAGTAGTGCGATCGTGTTATGTGCAGACTTGTAAGTGTAGGTATAGGCAAACCATTGCAACCCCCTTTTACCCTCCTTATTGCAAGTTCCACGGCTCGTGCATTAAACTATGGAGTTGCCCAGGCATCGACCCAACCCAACCACCCACCATCTGGATATGCGGCCCGCACATATACATACATACGCTATGTACATTTCTAATCAAGCGATATTGTAACTGCGGTCTAACCTCCAAACACCACTGGTACTGCCTCCTACTTCGCCGCCAGCAAAACCCCTTTCATTCCCACCCCCTTTCTCCTCCTCATCACTCCCGCCTTTCCTCCCACAACCATAGCCGGCCAAATATTCCCGCGCCAGCATTAAATTGCAACCTCGCCGCCCCTGTCTCTAGTTGGAACACTCGATATCTCGATAGGATCGTTTCGCGAATCGACCAAAGCTATTCGAAGCAAACGCCGCCTCCAGCATCTCTCAGATAAGCTCGTTCAATTGAACATTTGGAAAAGGGAGCTTATGTTCTTGAATGCTCCTATCAATAGGGTTTAATAGAGATACAAACATACTGATATACTGATAATTGCTGTAGTAGGCTGTTCCAATGAAACGAATGTTTGAAAAGCTTTCATGCTGATCGATTTTTTAGTGACTTAAAGGCTTTTAGCCTTTAAGTCAATTTTACAAAAGAGACAAAAACGTCCTCAAAAATCAAATTTTTCTTTTGAAGCAAAAATGAGAAAGTACTTTTGCGATAAATCAGCGCTGAACGGAACCCTGAAAAGTTTGCAGAATGTTTTTTTCTCCCTCTAGAAGCATATTTTTCAACTTTGCACACTAATGAAAAATCAGAATTTAAATTTAATAGAAAAGTGATCATTTGTCTTTGTAGCTATTGAGTTTCTGAATCGATGAAAAAATCCTTTTTTAAAGTTGTCACGATATCTCGCCTAAATTGTTGTCAAAAATCTGGTTAGTAGCGACACGTGAAGATAAATTGATTTTTGAACATGTCAAAAAAAAAATTTTCTAAGAATTTTGAAACGTTTCAAAATGATAAAAAAATGTTTCTGATGATTTCTATGAAAATTTCCAATGAGTTTTATTCTGTAAAATAAATTTTCAGAGAAAAGAGTACAAGATTTTTAAGCAATTAAAATGATTTCCTACAATTTCAAAACAGAATATGTAGAAAATTTTAAGGCAAAAATTTTCAATTTTGTAAGTATACAAAATTTGCAAAAAATCATGTATTCAAGAGAATAATAACATTTTTCTGGGACTCCTAGGTTAATTAAAAATTATTTTTAATTTAAAAAATTAATTTTCAAAGAAAATTGGAAAAGATTTACAAAATTATCGAAAAAGAGTCTCGAAGATTTTAAAGCATTTTTTATAAATATGCAGGATTTTGAAAAGTTTAATCATTTTAGAAAATATTTAGAAATACGGAAAACATTTAAAGAATAATTTGAAATTTGAAAAGATTTAAAAAAATGTAAAATAAAATGTATATTTTTCAAGATTTTGAACCAAATATTTACAAGCGTTTAAAAGATTTTGAGATGTTTCAAAATAATTTTAGAAAAATTGGTCGAATTCCTTGAAAAGTTTGATACGATTTTTTATTTTGAAAAGTTAATTTTAAAAGAATATTTAACATTTTTTTAATAATTTCAAAGCAAAGATTTACAAAAAATTTCAATAAAATTCAGATTTTTGAAGAGATTGATAGAAAATTTCGAAGCTTTTTAAGGATTGTAAAAGGTCTCAAAGTAATAAAATTTTTTTTTAAGATTCCTGGGAAAATTTCTAATGATTTTTATTTCGAAACATTTCCTTTAAGAGAACATTCAAAAAGATTTTAAAACATTTTAAAATATTCCCAAAATTGTTAAAGAAGAATATCAAAGATTTTAAGGCATTTAAGACATAATTTGAAATTATACAATATTTTAAAGAATTGATAACAAGATGTAGATTTTTAAAGATTTCGAAATCAAATTTTAAACACAATAAACAAATTTTCTTAATATTCTCGGGAAAATTACAAACATTTTTATTTGGAAAATTAATTTAAAAAAAAAAGAAAATATTGGAAACAGAAAATTCCCGAAATTATAAAATTGCCGACAATTTAAAATTCCCAAATTGGAAAATTCCGAAATGATAAAATTCCTGGCAGTTTATAATATTACTGATTTTGAGAATTTTCAAATATAAACCATTAAAAAATTGTTTCAATAATAAATAATTTGAGTCAATTTAAAAGATATTTAGGAATTTTTGAAGAGATTAAACATATTTTGAAACTTTGAAAGATTTCCAAAAAAAATTTTCAATATTCCTTAATTTCTTGGACACTTCTAAAAGTCCAAAATATGTTTTCAACTGTCTCGAATTTTTCCTATAATTTGATAAAATCCGCGCACGTTTTGGACATGATAAAAAAAACCTTTGGACGATCCTAAAAAATCCAATTTTCAATTTTTAAAATTAAAATGAGACTTTACTTTTCGCGCTAAAACTTGTCAGCCGTCATCATCTCTTCAGCTTATTGCGACTGCGCATGCGCATAGGGGCCTACACGAAAATTCACAGTTAGGCCCTTATGGCATGCTAACGAAAAAATAAAAAATAAGATTATAAAAAAGTAATTTCGAAAGAATATGTATAACAGTTCAATTATTTTTTGAGACAGTAAGCCGAGTAATAATCTAATTAATAAAGAACGTGGAATATGTATATATTATGGAAACCCGATTTGAATCATTTGAATTAGTCGTTTAATAATAGATTATGAATTTATGAAAAAAAATACAAGAAAAAAAGTATTTTTGAGTTTCAATGGGATTATTATTATTATCATGATTGTACCTACATTGTTACGCAAAAACACCAGTTCGAGTAAACAATGTGTTTTTTCTTTGTGAACAATGAATTACAACAATTTTGTTTAGGGTCAAAAAATACAAAGTACGATCCAGGACGTTTAAACCACACTATATCTGTAAAATTAATGAATATTATATCATTTTACATGGGATTTCAAATAAAATTCTTCCACTTAAAAGCTGAAAACTGAATTGAACAATGATTGACAATTTTTGAACTTATGATTGTATTTCCAGAGTTTTCATTTATGCCACTTTAAAAACAATTCTTACAATGCTTAAAGCTATTTATTTCATTTGTTCCGGACAGACAAAAACAAAAAAGCGGTGAATTCGATCCCGAGTTTATCCACTTTGTTTGTATTTATAATTATATGGTGCTCATCTCACGAGCACTTTGCTTCTCGTTAGCAAATGTATTTGCTTCCTCATAGAGGAAGCATTAGTGATTTTTTGAATAATAGCCAAACTAAAGTTTTCATTTTGATCAGTTTAAAAATACAATTTTTTATTGATTAGTAATTTTTGGAGGTGGATAAGGGAACGGAAAATTTCTTTCGCACCCTATACATTTCCCAGCTTTATGATTTTCTAACAATAATTGTCAGAATTATTTTATTTAAAAATTTATGATCACAAAGTCTTTTCTATTCATGCATCCACTTTGAATTATGTAAATTAAAACAGTTTTTCTGTTTGAAACAGATCTTTCAAATGTTTTAAATGGGCATAACTGCCTTACTCTTCAATTAAGTGTATTAATATTAGTGGCCAATCGATTTGCCTGGAATCAAGAAATCTTTTCTGTTCTGGCATCAATTTTGAATTATGTTACTGAGAAAAGTTTTATTATAAAAAAACGTTTTTTCACATGTTATGCATTGCCATAGCTTCCTTAGTCCTCAATAAAATGTATCAATATTATATGTCAATCGATTTGCATCGAACGAAGGAATCTTTTCCGTCATTTCATCAATTTTGAATTATGTTAATGAAACAAATTTTACTATAAAACCCCGTCTTTTCAAATATTATGCATTAAAATAGCTTTCTTACTCTTCAATAAAATGTATCAATATTATAGGTCAATCGATTTGTCTCGAATCAACACATCTTTTCTATTCCTGCATCAACTTTGAATTATAAAAATGAAAAAAATTTTACTATAAAAATCGATTTTAAATATAATATAAATGACCATAACTTCCGTACTCTTTAATAAAATGTATAAATATTATAGGTCAATCGATACGTCTCGAACCAAGGAATCATTTATATTTTTACATCAACTTTGAATTATGTTAATGAAAAAAGTTTTACCATGAAAAAAACAATTTTTTAAATATTATTGAGTGCTAAAAAAATACTATAAATATATTTAGAAATCCTTTGGTCAGTTTCAACATATTAGTGGTGAAAATAAACCCTCCAAATTTCATCAATTTATATGCAACGGTTTTCAAGTTATTGTTTTCACAAAACAGTTTGACATCCACACACACACACACCCACACACACATCCGCACATCCACATACACACACACAAACACATCCGCAAACACATCCAGACAATTGCTTCGAACATTGTATTAGACATTTTCAAATTGAGGAAGTTTTAATTAAATGAATTTAAAACTTTTGGAAATGCCATCATTACATAACTTCATCTATGAGTAAGCAAAATTGCTTTAATTCATCCTAACGTTAATTTTTTTCCAGTAACTGGAAATAAACCATAATTTAAAATATTATCCGAAGTTTACGAAAATTTAAAGGGTGCCACAGCAGAACCATGTATAAGTGCCAAAGAAACAAATTTCAAAAGAGAAAACAATTTTCTCAAAATTCGAATTATTTTTTAAACAAAAAAGTGAGAAACTACATTTGAGAGTTGATAGAGCTCTATAGATCTTCACATGAAAAATTTTCAAAAAGTTAATACTTTTCGAGACAAATATCGTCCAATATCATCTTTTGTCATAACAATTTGAGTGCTATGAAAAATTTAGTTTTTTTTCAATTATTTTTTTTTTAACTCTAATTAACACAAAATATATCAGTGAAAGCCTAGAAACATGTTACAAGTCAAGTAAAAGGCTCAAAAGTAAAAAAGAACAATTTATTCAATTCTTCACAACTTTCGAAAAAATTATTTTGTCATAAAAGTCGTGCCCGAAACAGGTCCTATATCGGGATTTGAGTGTTTTAACGCATAAAAAATAAATTATCAACTCAATTGAAAATGTCTGAAGAGAAAAATTATTAGTCACCTCTGAAGTCTTTCAAATCGTTGTTAATTTTCGTTGAATAAAAAAAATCGTAGACCTCAATGATAAAAATTAAACAAAATAAGCATTGCACATAAAAGAAAATTAAGCAAGACGAGATGAGAAAGCAGATCAAGGTAGAAGTAGATTGTAACGCAGGCGAACTGAGGATTAAAAAGAGGAGGGTGGAAAGGTGGGTAATTTGAAATAAATGGAATCTTGGACTGGAAACACGCCATGACGCAGAAACGAATCAAGTACAAAATGAGACGTAGAAAAGGGTGAAACTAGAAAGTACATTGAGCAAAAAGTTACAGGGCAACATGATGATATCTTCAAAGTGAAGCAGATTTTTTCTAATTAAAGCAATATCAATTTTAAGAAGAGAAAAATGGAAATAGAAACAGATATTCATAACACAAATAGAAGGCCGCCCTTGAGTACTTGGCTACACCCTCTAATACTTTGCCGCAAATAATGAAAAAGAAAATTTATATTAATGTTTTTTCTTGCATGAAGCTTTTGAATTTTGAAAAAATCTAATTTACTTCTAAATGTTTTTTATTGAAAACTTATTGTCAATACCAGTAATTTTTTTGTGACCGGTAAATTTTCTCAAAAATTTTATCAAAGAATTTATCTTGAAATCCTTTGGAATCTTTTTGACTATTTTGGAAATCTTTTGAAATACCTTGAAACTTTCTAAAGCTTTTAAAAATGTCTTGGAATCTTTTCAAATGCTCTAAAATATGTAAAATCCGATTAAATTACTGCAATCAATTAAAAATTCCTTAGAATCTTTTAAAATACCCTGAGATATTTAAAAACCTTCAACTTCTTTTGAAATTCCTTAAATCTTTGTAAAGCTCTTTAAAATTCCTTCGAATTTAAAAAAAAAATAAAATCCTTTGGAATTCCGTTAAATTACGAATTCTATTGAAAATTCCTTGAAATCTTTACAGTATCCTAAAATTCCTCAAATTCTTTGAAACCTATAAAAATATTTAAAAATATTTGAAAATCTTGAAAATCCTACAAGCTCATTCAATTCTGGTGAATAAATTCTCTGAAATCCACCGAAATATAATAGAATCTCGTTGAATTAAATGAAATGTGATGAGATTTCCTCAAATTCTATAATATCGTCCTATAATATCGTTCCATATCTTCCAAACTCCAAGGAAATTTTGTAAAACCTTCGAAAATTTTTCACTATTCCTTAAAATCTTTAAAATCTCGGAAAATTCCTTGAAAGTTTTTAAATCTGTTGAAAATTACTGAGAATCTTTTCAAATGCCATAAGATATTTCGAATCCTTTGAAATCTTTTGAAATCCCTTGAAACTTTTTAAAGCTTGCGAACATTCCTAGGAAGTTTAAAAAATACTCTAAAATCTTAAAAACCTGTTGGAATCACTTCAAATTATGGTAATCTATTAAAAATTTATTGAAATATTGAAAAATACCCTAACATATTTGAAAAGAATTAAAGATATGTGAGAAACAGGTATAGACCTAAATTCAACAGTGGTTCACCCATGGTCACTAAAAGTGATTGTATGGCAACCCTGATTATTCTTGACAATTACTTAAGATGCTTCTTACAGAAATGTCTTGCCTTTTGCCATTTTCTACTTTCAAAATCCTTGACTTTCCCTGTTAAACAAAATTCCCTGATAAGTCAGAAGTCAAGGGTCAAAGATAACATTTCAGAGGTCAAGGGTTAGGTGCCCCATCTCAGAGGTCACAGCTGGAAGCGCTCACAAATTTTTCGCCAAATTATACTAATAGACTTAATTAAATGATTAAATTTGTTTTGGAACCCTTAATTACTAAATCAAATTTGATATTATTATCAAATATGGTAATATGGAATTCTACTCTGAACAGTAAATAAAATTATTAACCTGTAAGTATTGACGTGCAGTGTCACAAACCGTACCATGCTTCTGACATGTGGTTCCCTCGCCCCATTGGTTTAAAAGATTATTAATAATAAAAGTTAATAAAATGTATTTATTGATTTTTTTACTTATTCCAATGTTCCTTCATATACTTTTATAAGGTAGAGGTCAAAAACTTCTTCACTTATTTAAATAGATATAAATATATACAGCAGTCTATGATCCCTCAGATTCATTTTAGTGCAAAAATGAAATCACGTCAAAATAGGACATGGGATGATATAATTCTAATTTTTAATTAACGTTATTATTGCAATTATTAATTGTAACAGCTAAGGGAATACATTTCTAGGGACAATTTATTTAGAAATAAAGTTTAACACTTACTGAGCCAAAAAATAATAATGATTCAAAATTGTCAAATAATTAAGGCTTTCCTGAAGTTATCTGTGAATTGTAAAAAAAAAGAATTTTAATTCTTGAATTATGTGAGCGTCAGCGTGGTGAATATCGACGTCTTGAAGTCACCACCCAGCCCATCCCCTATTGCGAGGCCAACGTGATTCCACTCTTCACCCCCTCTTCGAGGGTTGCTTCGAATCCCCCATCGCAAGAGCGACCCTCCACCCCAACCCACGCAAACATGGCTGCCAGCGCCTTACTACAACGAGGAGCTGCTCGCGCCCCCTCCCCCTAAAGCGGTTCAACCCTTAAGCTCAACCGCCCTCACGACAATGCGCGATTTCGCGAACGATGGATCCATATAATTCCCAAAGAGCCGAGGAACAGAAAGGACGACGGAGAAAAGACAAGGGTTGCCGGAAGTTATTCAGCCATCTCGTGCTTATTCAACCCTATTAAATTCAGGGTGTGACGGAATCACCGCTTGTATTTGATTATTATCGTTTCAAAGCGAACTTCATTAACGCATCAAGTCCCTGGCACAGAAAATTAGGTCTAAGTCATTCATGATGAGTTTTTGTACCTCAATATGTCGTCCCCCAAGAGTACGTCATGACCTCTTTTTGAAAATTTTAAAACATTATTTTGTAGGCTCAGTAAGTGTCAAAAATGCTTTCTGAATTCATTGCTTTCCTAAATTCATTCTCTGAGTTGTTGGAATTATCAATTAAAATAGTGACGTTAATTAAAAGTATAAATTACATTACGCCACGTCTCTTTTGCATATTTATAAGTGAAAAAAAAAGATAACATTTTCAAAAATATGTTAACCTTAAAAGTCACCATTGAAATATCACTCGCAAGTCAATAATTTTGGAATAACTTATATAATTAGAGGTATAAAATACAATAGAATAATGTAAGCTATCATTTTGTTAAACCTTGATATGGCGTATAATAATTCTCATACAAAATTAATTCTTTATTCTCATATTGTGCCATGTTTCAAACCAATTTTCCACATCAGCTGAAGTAAATTCATAATAATACTAAAATTTGTGCTAATATGTTCTTGAACACGCAATATTTATGACCGATAAACTTATTTTGACATTTATCAACATTTTAATAGAGTATAATGTGGTTACACTTTGAACCTCATTTTCTCAGTTTGACAGTTGAGGGACATAGCGCACTATAACTTTAGGGCGACGATGTGTCGAGAAAATTATAAATTCATTGGGGGCCATCTATAAATTTCGTAACAGCTTTTTTTGGGCGTGGAGGGGATGGGATCGGGAAAATGTTGCGGTCTGTTACGTGAAAGAGGGGGGTTCGATACTTTTACATAATATTCTCAACCAATCCACGTATCTAAAATAGTATACACCTCTGAAGTTTAGTAATTTTACAATTAGGAATTGTCATAATGTTATAAAGACTTTATATCGGTATAAATAAATTAGAATTTTTTTGATAATTCTGTAAAAAGTAAGGAAGTTTTCAAAAAACAAATTATTTAAAAATTTGAAAAAAAACTCCCGTCTTAGTGTTTTTTACAATCATATAAATAAAAATACTCCTAATCAACAAAGTTTAAATTATAACAAAATTGTGAAACATAAAGCTAAAAACTTCCAAATTTTGACGATACCATTACATAAGCGAATTAAATGCAAGAAAAAACATTTAAAACCATTAACTATATGAAAATAAATAAATAATTACAAAGAAAACATTTTCTGAATTAAAAAAATGTAACCATACCGGGGACGTTTACGAGTCAAGTCGTTTTAAATGTTTGTTTTGCATTTAATTCGCTTCTGTATTTGTATCGTCAAAATTTGGGAGTTTTCAGCTTTATTATATATAATTTTTTTTATAATTATAACGGTTTCAATTAGGAGTATTTAAAAAAAAATGTTTTTATTTATATGATTGTGAAGAACACCAAGACCGGGAGTGTTTTGAAATTTTTTTTGTCTTTTTTTAAGCTTATTTTTTTTTATACATTTTTTAGTAAAATATTTCGTTTGTTATTTGTGAAGATCACGTATAACCAGCAGTTTGAAAAAAATTCATTTAAAAAATATATATTTTGCATTTTAAAACTATATTACCTGCACCGAGTTATCATAAACAATTATTTATAACAGGTCATCGATTGGCGTGGTATTTGATTGAAACAAATTCTCCAGTATCAAAAAATATTGTTCGACAGTGTTTACTTTATTCAAACCTTCAAATCATGGAGGTCAAATGAGAACATGTGATTGTTCGAATAGCGCCGGGAAATAAGGCACAGATCATCTTGAACGATGTTGTCATGCCGATGAAAAATAAGGCCCGCAGATGTGTGCAGATTCTTAAGAATGGGAAGAAATATGGTTTATTTTGCATAAATATCGAAAAGCTGAAGAGGATGTATAGTTTCTTTTTACAACTGAACCTTCCTCATGCCATAAGGAATGTTTGTGCCAAGTTTCAGACGCGTATGTATTATGATTTAGGAGAAAACTGGAATCAAAGGATTTTTACATGAACCTTATAAACTTCTGGTTTTGCTCCGTTCACAATTTTTGAAATAATTACAACCCGCGATATCATTCTAAATTTTTCAAGTTTATCGGGTTAAACCAATATATATTTGAAAAAATTCCAAGTTTTCCGTATGTTTCAAAGGATTTTTAAGGAATTTTAACGGCTTTCACGAGTTTGTATAAAACGTCGAAGGATTTTAGTCATTCTAAAGGATTTTAATGGCTCTCAATAAAATATTTTAATGAATTTTTCAGGATGTCAAAGGATTTCATAAACCTTTAATTTTTTGAAGGGATTCCAAGGATTTTAAAAGGAATTTACGGGATTTAATCATTCTAATTAAATTTAAAAGAATTTATTCACACGATTCAGGGAATTTTAAAGGATTTGAATATTGTATACTTTTTTTCAAGGTTTTTCTGAAATTTTGCAAATTTTGAAAGATTTTTAAGAATTCTGAAATATTCTAAAGAAATTTCAAAGAATTTATTGATAAGAATCAGAGAATTTTAAAGGATTTGAATATTTTAAAATTTTTCAAGGTTTTTCTAAAATTTTGAAAGATTTTCATGAATTTTTTATACTTCAGGATATTTTGAAAGATTTCAAGGAATTTCAATAAGTTTGGAAAATTCAAACAAATTAGAAAGGATTTAAAAGGAATTTAGAGAATTTAAAGATATTCCAGAGAACACTAGTATTTGTCTACTTCTAATAGACTAATTTTCCTAAATGAGCCTTCAAATTGAAGGCAACTGAATCCTGTACAACTTTCTATTGTAAATTTTTTAGATCGGCCCAGTAGTTCAGATGCTAGCGATTTTAGTAAGTTGGACAAGTTGTATTTTTTATCAAAAAACGAGGTCGACAATTCACATATCGTCCTGGGAAGAATAGAAATCGTAAATATTAGTCAACTTATAAAAAGCGCCAGCATCTGAACTACTGGGTCATTTAGAACTCGAGATATACTTAAAAACCTCGAACCAACTCTGAAAATTGAAAAAAAAATTGAACATAATGGAAAACGCTTCCATAAAAAAATTTGTATGTGTAATTTTTGTGTTTAATGGGCCAAAATACATAGGAAAAACACAGTAAGATATGGTATTTTAAAAGATTACATGAAATTTTCAAGATCTTTAAAGAGTTTCGAAGGGTTTACAGTTTTTGAAGGTATTTCCAAACATTTTAAAAAAGTTTTAAAGAAATTTGAAAAGATTCCAATTATTTTCAATAGATTTACAGAATTTGAAGACATTTAAAGAGATTTCCAAGAATTGAAAAAATTGTAGGGTATTTCAAAATATTCTAAGGATTTTTCATGAGCTTTAAAAAATTTCAAAGGAATTTCAAAAGATTTCAAAGGATTCGAAAAATTCAAGGAATGTCCAAGGATTCTAATGATATCAAGAGTTTTTCAAATATATTAAGGTATTTCCAATTATTCTAATTTTTTTTTAAAGATTTTAAGATATTATAAAAGATTCTCAGGGATTTCAATAGATTTCTAGAATTTGAAGGGATTCAAACAGATTTTAAAGCCTTTTAAAGATTTTAAGGTATTTTAAAACATTCCAAGAAATTGTCAAGATCTTTGAACAGTTTCAAAGAAATTTCAAAATGTGTCAAACGATTTAGAAAATTTCAAGGTATTTCCAAACATTAAAATTTTTTTTAAGATTCAAAAGAATTTAAAAGAACTTGAAAAATTTTAGGGTGTTTTAATATATTTTAAGAAATGTTCAAAAGCTTCTAAAAATGTCAAAGGAATTTCAAAAGATGTCAAGGGATTTAAAAAATTTAACGGATTCCAAGGATTTTAATCATTTGAAATTTTTTTTAAATTTTCATATGGTTTTAAAGAAGATCCTCAAATGTCGGAAGACTTAAAAGGATTTTCTGATGTATATTTTGGGGGATTTTAAAGGCATTCAATAAGCTATTTCAATTAATTTCCCAGGATCTCGAAGAATTTCATAGAACTTCAAATAATTCAGAGGATTTCAAGGGATTTCCAGGAATTTGTAGAAATATCATCAGATTTCATGTAACTGTACGGGATTTTAAGGAATTTTATAATATTGTAAGAAATTTTCAAGAGCTTTGTAAAATTTCAAGAGATTTCAACAGATTTTAAAGGATTGAAAATATTTTAGAATATTTCAAAGGATTCCAAGAAAGTTTCAAGGGATTAAAAAAAATTAAAGGAATTTCAAGGAATATCATCAGATTTCATGTAACTTTAGGGAATTTCAAGGGATTTTATAATATTTTTATTAATTTTCAAGCGATTTTATCATATTTTAAAGAAGTTCCAACTTTTTTCCAACTGTATTCACAAGAATGGAGGGATTTTAAAGGATTGCAAAGATTTGCAGAGATTTTCAAATATTTCAAAGTACTTCCAAAGATTTTAAAGAATTTCAACCCTCCGCCGTCCTTGTACGTCGTTCATGACCCAGTCGATTTTTCAAGGTCGAATTTTATTGGGAAAAAAGAGGCGTGACACGTCAAAAAAATTTTGTTTGAATACTCATAAAAAATTGAATGATAAAATAGAGGATCGAAATAATACTTTAGAATATTCAAATTATTTTCGTATCGCAAACTGTATTGATGGAGGAGGGGTGAACACTGAACACAATTGATCCACAAGGACGGCGGAGGTTGAAAAAATAACAAGGACGGCGGAGGGTTTAAGATTTTAGGGCATTTACAAAAAAATGTCATCGAAGCAAAGTTTTTTCAGAATTTTCGGAATAACTTCTACATTTCAATTTTATAATAAAAATATGTATCAATTATTACTTATTGTTCATCATTCGAAAGTACCTTTGTTACGTATTCTAAGCACATTTCAAAAATAAGATTTGAAAACTAGGATGAAACACTTGTTAACCCCAGAAAAAAATTGAATAGCCGAATGCCCTTTCATTTTGGCAAGATACAAAGACTTAAAAAGCGTATCTTTAGAAAAACTGGTTATTTCTACATTACGGGTATCGCCGAGAAAGAACCCTCCGCAGATTCTCCAAACCTGTCTCGTTGAACGCTGCACTGGACCACTTACAACATTTTCTCACGCTACTGACCACTGGCTATCTCGCGAGATAAAGGAAGAAATTCTTCCCCTTCACGAGAGCCACAGGGGTGAAAATGGTACAGCTAGTCGCCGTCGCTATATCATTGAAATGTACAATTTTAAATTTACAATTATAAATTTTGTTCATCAAAATAATTGAAAAACATTCAACATTTAAATGCTTTTATTTTTATTGCCCATTTTAGAGGCGGTAATACTGATTTTTTCAACAATCTGAAGAACAAGGTAAACCGCATTCTAATTTTCAAAGATTATGAAATAATGTTTTGAAGCTTCTTAAGGATGTTTTGAGGTTTCAAAATAACAATAATATTTATAATAATAAATAATATTAATGAATAATATTGAATAATAAATTTATGAAGTAAAATTTATAAAGATTTTCAAACATATTAAAAGATTTGAAAAATCATCAAACAAGAGTCTGGAAGAATCGAAGCCAATTTTTTTTTATTTCCTCTGATAATTGCAGATTTCGAACAAAAAAATTAGAGGCTTTTTAAGAATGTTAGAAGGTTACAAGTGGATGCAACATTTTTCTTAAAATTTCTAGAAAAAATTCAAATGATTTTTTTTTTAATTTATCTCAAGCGAATATTTAAAAAGATTTTAAAACATTTCGAAAGATTTCCAAAGTTGTTGGAAAAAACATGCAAGATTTTGAGGCCATTTTTTATTTTTGCATCATTTAAAAAAAAATAAAGAAAAATGGAAATCATTTTTTTTTATATTTAGAAGCTTAGAAACGATTTCAAAAATAGTTCAAAGATTGCTTTTTTAGTCGATCACTGAGGTTAATAATAAATCTACAATTATTTTGCAACGTTTCGTCAGCTTGGTTTGCTGACCTCTTCAGGCTAAAATTGTATTAAATACCACCAAGATATAAACAATAGAAGAACAATTTTTGTAATTCATTAAACAGAAATTTTTTTTAACAAATTACCTTATAAGCTTAAATTAAAAAATCACGTTGGTCATTAAAATTATAAAGTTGAAAAATAATTCAACTAGTCTGCGATTAAATTTGATGTTTACACGTCGTCTATGAGGTGAGGACCGTAACTGGCTATCATTAGACCAAAGAGGGGTATTTATATAAGGAAGCTTGTACTTTCAGGTAATCATGTCTTCTTAATTTCTTATTGATTTCTTATGAGGTGCAAAAATAAATTACGAAAGACGGAATTATGTTTTTTAAATTGACAATTACTGGATTTTACATGTGATTCAAATTATAAATATCCTCTTTTTTGTTAATACCATTATTATCACTATTAATATATATCATTTCGGAAATTAAACGGTTCTTCCAGTTGGATTCAAAATCAAGTATTTTAGTATTTTCCCAATCAAATTCATGGTTGTGTGTGCTACGATGTACATTAATAAGAGGAAGATTATTATTCCAATGGTATGCACCACCGACAATATGTATTTAAGTGTATTCATGCGAAAATCTTCGTACTTTTTGTCATATTTCGCATTTGAATGGTAATTGCTTAGGGTCATCCAAGTGAAGTCCTGAGGATATTCTCAGGACAATTTCAGGATATCCTAAGGATATCCACAGGACATCATTAGGGACCATTCATTAATTACGTAAGGGTCCGGGGTGGATCTCTGCATGGCTTCACCTCAGGATGGGGGGGGGGGTAAACCATTCTTACGTAATATCTCACTGCGTCAATTATTGTTTCAATTCGAACGATCACAGTGACTACATTAATTCTACTCAAACTACCCATTTTTCAATTTTAAAAATCGCGTGTTTTAGTTTTTCTAATGATATGTAACTATTCAACGCTATTTAGAAAAATGTTATGTTAAATATTACGTAAGAAAGAGGGGAGGGGTTCTTGGAGGGAGGAAAGAGAGGAGGGGGGGAGTTACAAATCGTCAAAATCGCCCTTACGTAATTAGCAGACTGCAATTGCAGCGACATTTTTTTCATTTTTCAACGCTGAAAAAGAAACTTGTTGCAATTACAGCATTA
This sequence comes from Andricus grossulariae, assembly GCA_011634705.1. Taxonomy (NCBI): domain Eukaryota; kingdom Metazoa; phylum Arthropoda; class Insecta; order Hymenoptera; family Cynipidae; genus Andricus; species Andricus grossulariae. Next base: position 55,629 of record JAABKJ010000205.1, read on the forward strand.
CCATTTAACTTACATTTTAACGTATTATTATAATTCCAACAGTTCACATATTTATTTGGTTTCTTTTATTAATTATAATGCCTTTTATTAATCATAAATATAATGCGTTCGGCCGGTCCACCAGGGAAGCCCTCAATTAAACATAATTAAGGTTCGCAAGAGTTGCTCATATTTAATTTACTTCAATTTAATTATTATATTATTTTATTTGAAACTGCAGCCTACATATTAGGCAATTTCAGAAAATATCTTGGTTTCAACATTCTTCTATTTTGTTTTTATTTTGTTCATGGAACGTATTATTGTTTAGTTTCGTGGTCAATCTTAGATGTCCGAGAAAAAAGTTTTCCAAAAACATCGTAAAATAAATATCAAGAAATTGTTTATTTTTTGAACTTAGAAAAATATCTTATTTTTTAGCAAAGTATGTGTTACTTCTTCGTTTATTTTTTATTTTTGTGTATCATTACATGAATACCCTTATGAAAATATATGACAGGAAAAAAATAACAGACCTGTCATTTTTTTCCTGCCATTTTTTCCCTGTAGTTTTTTCGCGACCACAGGAAAATTACAGGGAAAACGACAGCCGAAAATGGCTGGCCCTAATTGGCCATAATTTATTATAATATCGTCTGAACATTATAAAGTATCGACGACTTGCAGATTTATTAGTGAACTATTTGATCTTTCCTGTAAAGCTTAAAAAATCATTAGCAAAAGAAGACTATTAT
>JAABKJ010000206.1:0-56331 GCA_011634705.1 Andricus grossulariae
AGACGATAAATATATTATTGATAAGTATCATATAATGTAGTATCAAGTGACATTCAAAAAGACTGCATAGATTTTTTAAATAAAAAATGTAATTTCTCTCTTTCTCAAAAAAAAAAGAAAAAATCATTTTTACTAAAAACTTACAAAACGCGCGAATTATGAAATTCGGGAAATCTCCCGATGTAATATTTTTCTCCCGGCTTTATCCCGGTTTTCTCCCGGTGAAAGTTTTTCCCGGCTTTCTCCCGGTTCTCCCGGGTGAGTGGCCACCCTGTTAAAGCTCTTGAAAAAGCCACGGTATTTGAAAAAAATACATTAAAATATTTAAAATCCTTTGATCATTTTATCAATTGATATTCAGGACCAATTAAATTTGAAAAAATTTTAATTTAAAAAAATCCATTGAATCAAGTAAAATTAAGTAAATTTAGAAGAATTCAACTGAATTAAAAAATTCAAAAGAATCCTAATGAATTAAAAAGAATTCAGGATAAATTAAGAAAAATGCAGGGTGAATCATTAAAAATAATCTCAAATCTCTTCAAATCTTTGAAATTCTACGAAATACCTCACTATAGGTCCTGTAAAATCGTTCCATGTCTTCCGAAATTCGAGAAAATTCTTTATCCTAAAATATTTCAAACGCTTTGAAATACCTTCAAATTGATAATAATAAAAAACTTCCTTGGAATCTTTTAAAATCCCATAAAATATTGAAAATTCTTTGAAATCTTTTGAAATCCCTTGTCACGTTTAAAAGCTCTTGAAAATCCTTAGAATTTTTAAGAATACTCTAAAATCTTAAAAATCCCTTCAGATTATTGAAATATATCAAAAATTTCTCGGAATTTTTTAAAATACCCTGAAACATTTCAAAATAATTCAAGTCAATACAGAAATAGGTATAGAATATATATTGAATAGTGATTAACCCATGAGTTATTTATTGAAAGAAAAGTGACTATAGTGACTTTATCCTAAAAAGTGACTATAGTGGCTTTATTTTTAAAAAGTGACTAAAAAGTGATTTGAGAAAAAGGTGACTAATAGTGACTATGTGGCAGCCATTATGGGCTGCAAAAGGGTACCATAGGGACCAAACCTTGAAAATAGGGTACTTTAGTGACTTCAACTGAATATAGGGTATTCATGTTCAGGGAAAATGAATAATTAGTCAAGGAAAAATCAGGGAAAGCTTAGGAAATTTAGAAAATGAAGTTTTGTGGCCACCCTGGTAAAACTTCTCTAAAAAATAATACCAAAATCATACCTCCTTCCTTTCCATCTTTTCCTTTAGTCCTATAAAGTCCCAATTTTTGACTAGGTGGTGTAGTAGTTCTTTCTGTAATCTGGTACTCGACGGGAGGTGGGCAGTTTAAAACATTTGCCAAATCTTTAAGTACTCCCAAAATATCATCCGTTGTTTGACTATTTAAGGTCACTGTCACGTTGATATTTTCAGTATCTTTCGAAGGAACTGTTGGTGATTTTCCAATTCTAGAAAGAAAGGCAATTTTAAATAAGCAAAATAAATCCTGGTATCAATCATTTCAGACTAAACAGTCCAAAATGCTCTCAAAACAGGGGAAAAGGGATTATTTTTCGCAAAATGGGGGAACTTCAAGTCGAAATATAATGCATTTAATGAAAAATAGTTTAAATTTAAGTAAAAAATAAAAAAATTTCTACCGAAAGAGATCAATTTTCAACAAAAAAATAATTTTCAACCAGATGGTCCAATTTTCAAACAAAAAGATAAACTCTAACCAAAAACAGTTGCCTTTTAAACTAAATAGTTAAATTTTCAGACTAAAAAGATGAATTTTCTACAAGAAAGTTGAATTTTCAACCCGAGAATATTATTTTTAACAAAAATTTAATATTCCACCAAATAGTTGAATTTTCAACCCTAAAATGACTAATTTTCAAACAAACGGATAAACTTCAACAAAAAAATGTTGCCTTTTGAACTAGATAGTTAAAGTTTCAAGCTAAAAAGACGAATTCTTAACCAAAATGGATGGATATTCAACCCAAAAAATATTAATTTTTGTTACGAAAATAGGAGCATAAATTCTTTTAAATAAAATTAATGTAGGTACTATGTTAAGTTTAACTTAAAACGCTTCAAATTGATATTTAAAGTGAAAATATTATATTTTCAACAAAATAGATGAATTTTTAACCAAATAGTTAAATTTTCAACAAAAAAAAAAGAATTTTCAACAAAGAGCATTAATTATCTACTTGAAAACAAAACGAATTTTCAATCGAAGAGGTGAATTTTCAACCAAAAAAGACGAATTCTTAACGAAAAATGTAGCAGTTGATATTTCAATCAAGAAAGATTTTAATTTTAAATGAAAAATAGTTTAATCGAACAAACAAGAAACGAATTTTAAACAGAATAGTTCAGTTTCTACCAAAAAGTAAAATTTTCAAACAAAAAGGATGACTTTTTAAAATAAGGAAATTAGGTGTGATAAAAGAGATTTCTCACGAAAATAGGAGAATACAATTTTTTGAATGAAATTAATGTAGGTGCTATATTAAATTAAATTTTTAAACGCTGTAAATTCCTAACATTTCAACCAAAAAGAATAGTTGAATAGCTGAATTTTCAGCCAAAAAAAAGGTGAATTTTCAAACCAAAAATATGACTTTTCTACCATGATAGATTAATTTTCAATCCAAAAGGACGAATTTTCTATAGCAAAAAGACGCATATTCAACAAACAGTTAATTAAAGATGACTTTTTGAACAAAATAGTGGAATTTGAACACAATAATTAAATTTTCATCTAAATAGTAGAATTTTTAACCAAAAGAGATGAAATTCTGAACCTAAAATATAATAGTATACTTTTCAACTAAAAAAATTACCTTTTACCCAAAAATAATTGCATTTTAAAATTAAAACAGTCAATTTTCAACCAAAAATGGAACACTTAAATTTATAGTTAATAATTTAACTTACCGCCAAAAAAAGCTAATTTTCAACAAAATAGTTAAATTTTCAACCGGAAAGATGAATCTTCAACCAAAAAATGAATTTCTGACAAAGAAGTTACACTTTCAAACCAAGAAGTTGAATTTTTGACCAAAAACGATTACTTTTTAACGAAATAGTTAAACTTTTAACTAAATAATTGAATTTTCATCCAAGAAGATTAATTTTTTGTCAAAAAAGACGAATTTATAACAAAATACAGGAATTTTCAACATTAAAATCAATAGTTAACTTTTCAGTTGAAATAGATCTTCAGCAACAAAATGAATGCTTAACAAATTAGCTCACCTTTCAAAAAGTAGTTGAATTTTCAACTAAAAACAATCAATTTTCAGCCAATAATGGAAAATTTAAATTTTCAGTTAAAAAAAATTAATTTGCAACTAAAAAAAAAGAATTTTCAACAAATTAGTTCAATCTCAACCAATAAAATGAACTTTTAAAAAATTAGTTCAACTTTTAACCCTGCAGTTGAATTTTCAACCAAAAAGGATGAATTTTCTTCAGCCAATAACGGAATAGGTAAATTTTCAGTTAAAAAATTAATTTTTAACCAAAAAAGATGAATTTACAACAAAATACATGAATTTTCAACCAAATTGTTGAATTTTTAATTAAAAAAGAGATTGTTCAACCTAAAAATGAATATTTAAATTTTTAGTCAAAAAAAGTTCAATCTTGAAGCAATGAAATGAATGATTAACAAATTAGTTCAACATTCAAACAAGTAGGTACATTTTCAAACAAAAAGGATGAATTTTCAGCCAATAATGGAATAGTTAAATTTTCAGTCAACAAAATAATTTTTCAACAAAAAAAAATCGAATTTTCAACAAAATAGTAGAATACTTAAATAAAAGAGATCAATTCTGAACCATAAATATAATAGTACTTTTCAACCAAAAAGAATTACCTTTTAACCAAAAATTGTTGGCTTTTCTTATTGGTTTCTATTAATTCTGCTCGAATTTATGCGAAAAAGGAGAAAAAGGGTAAGCTTCTTTAAACCGAGGGGAAACGAGGGGAATAGGAGGAAGAGTGAGAAGTCTGTAATTTTCTAAAGAAATGAAAATATTTCTCGATTCATACCTGGAAGCTCCTAAATTCTCTTTGTCGTTATTAGCAATATTCCTGATGAAAGGTCCCGTTCCTGGTCGAATCGGAATGGGGGTGAGTATCGTTATCTGAGGTGAAAATCGGCTTGCGGCCTCCGAATCTTCATCAGACTCATCGTCAATTAATCTCAGACCCGGAAACCTTTGAATGCTTGATGGTATCACGCATTCCGGAGATGATGAACTGACAATTGTATCTGGTGTGTCGATGTCGCGAGTTGCCGACATGCTGTCTTTTCGATCATCTGCGATGAAACATTAAATTTGTTAGAAGAAATTGAATCAGGTCTCAAAAATGACGTTAAATCGTAGATTTAATTTACATCAAACAATACTGTTTTTAGAAAGAAGGGAAACGTATTAGAACGGAGGATTGTAAGAATAAGCGTTCAAGAGTAGGAAGCGAAAAATTTTCTAATTACGAAGGGTGCCGAAAAGTGCTAAAGTATAAATCTATAAAGTATGCATTCAAAGATGGTGAAAATTGTATACACAAAAATTCTACGAGAAAATCCTACGAAATCCTAGAGAAATAACTATTCAATTCTACTAGATTGAATTTCCGGGGTTGTTACAGAATCTGCTTTTTGGATTTTTAAACTAATTGTTGGACTATGAATTATTATTGTAAAAAAAATAAATAGCTTTAATTATTTATTTGTAAAAATATGTTTAGATATCCCAGCTACTTTAATTTAATTATTAATTATTATTAAAAATGTGGTATTATGAAAAAAAATTTAGACACCACTAAAGTTGTTTTTTTCTTTGATTATTTGTACTAATGTTTATTTTAAATATGCAACTTTAACGACTTCAATGTTGTGGGTTTTCAGATTTCAAATTGTAAAGTCATTCAAATTCTTGTTGAAGAATTTTTTCACTCTTTTAAGTCGTGACAATTTTCTACTCTCTCCAAGTTTCAAAAACTCTGTAACAACCTTGAATTCAGTGTTGGGGAAGTTACTCAACAAAAGTAACAGTAACAGTTACAGATAGAGTTGTTGTGTTTACTTTTTTTTATTTAACATTACTGATCAAATTCCATATATACAATTTTTTGAGGCTCTGTAAAATATAATATTGCGTTGAAGCGGAAATTAAAAAAAAATCGAATGAACGATTCGTTATAATGTACTTAAAAATTTTCCTATCATTTGTACTTTAATAGCTGCAAAAATAAAATTAGTGCTTGAAAATTACATTTTTAATAAACCGGGAATGGAATTAAGAAGTAATAATAAAAAGATTGTTAGTAGGCAAATTTTTTTTTCAGTAAAAAGCATGCTAAGTTTGATGTTAGAGACTACGATTAAAGCTACAAGAAACTAAAATTTATCAAAAGCCAGTTATTAAGTAGTGGCTAATTTTTCTAAATTATAACAGACTTCATAGCCAAAAATGCTCTCAAAACAAGGGAAATAATTTAATTTTTTACAAATTCAACAAAATGGTTTGAATTTTCAACCAAAAGATGTGGATTTTCAATGAAATATTTGAGCTTTCAAGCTAAAAAGTCAAGTTAAAAAAAAAACAGTTGACTTTTACATCTGAAAAGATCAATTTTCAACAAAACAGTTGATTTTTAACCAAGAAAGATGAATTTTTCAATCAAATATGTAGTTGAATTTAAGGCAAAGAGCAAAAAATAATTTTAGACCAAACAGTTGCAATTATAAATTTTTAATTTTAATTTTTAATTTTTAACAAGAAAAGTAGAATTTGTGACCACGTAGTTGAATTTTCAACCTAAAAAGATGAATGTTCAAATCAAAAAGACATGTTTTCAACCAAGAAATATTTCTCAGTCAAAAAAACAGAAAATTCAACCAAATTGTAGAATTTTGAAGCCAAAAGGACGAATTTTCAATTTAAAAAGACGAATATTCAACAAAACAATTAAATTTTTGACCAACAAAGACAATTTAAATAAAAAAGTTGAATTTATAACAAAATAATCGCGTTTTTAACCAAATAGGGTAATAGGTACAGTGATTGGCCACCTTTGACAATGATTGGCCACTTCAAAATGATTATATATTAAGAAATATTGACAATTAAAACTTATAATAAATAGCGTGGAGTGTGTTGAGGACAATATTCCACTGTTTATTATAGTTTTATTTCTGCATATTTTTCTTAATTACGTACATTTAAAGCAAATGGCCAATAATTGAAGGGGGTGGCCAACCATTGTAACCATTGCCCTAATTAAATTTTCAAATAAAAAAGATACATTTTCAAGGAACAATTTGATTATTTTAATTTTAAGTTAAATAAATTTAAAAAAACACGATTTTTCGACAAAATAATTAAACTTTCTATCAGAGATAAAATATAATATATTGAAATAATTTATTAAAATTTTATTAAAAATTAATTTAGTTACAAAAATTAATTTACAACAAAACAAAAACGACCTTTGAATTAAATATGTAGTTAAATACAGTAATAGCTTATTTACAAACAATAAAAAAAAAATGTTTCAACAAAATACTTGAATTTTAAATTAAAAAAATATTATTTTTTATCCATAATTTTAGTAATCTACAACTAAAATTATGAACTTTCAACAACAAAAAATGATTTTTTAACAAGGGAGTTAAAATTCCAATCAAGCAGTTGAATTTTCAATAAAAAAAGATGAATTCTCAACAAAAAATGTAATAGTTAAGATTTGAACCCAAAAAGATTTTAATTTAAAATAAACAGTTGAATTCAACCATAAAAAATGAATTTTTATTCACAAAAGGCGAATTTTTAACAAACCAGTTCAATATTCAGGTCCAAAAGAAATTTTTTTTACAAAACAGTTGAATTTCCATCCCGAAAATATGAATTAGCAAAAAGAGGTTAATTTTATAACAAATAGTTGAGTTTTCAAATAAAATATATCAATTTTTAACCAAAAATAGAATAATTAAATTTTCAATTCAAAAAATTAGTTTTCAATTTTTAACCAAAGAAATAAATCTTCGACCAATAAAATTAATTTTCAACAAAGTAGTTCAACTTTCAACCAAATAGTTGAATTTCAAACCAAAAAAGATAAATTCTTAATGAAAAATGTAATAGTTGAATTTTCAAATAAAAACAATTAATTTTCAGCCAAGAATGAAATAGTTAAATTTTCAGTTAAGAAAATTAATTTTCAACAGAAAATAAAAGAATTTTCAAAATAATAGAATGAATTTTTAATTAATTTGAAAGAATTAACTTTAAACCACAAATGGTTGAATTTTCTTACTGGGTTGTGCTCGTAAATTTGTATTTTATGTTGACACTATACATGCATAAAAAAGTATCAAGTCAAAATAATTGTTCATTTAAAAGTTGCTCCGTTTTGAATTTTATTAATATCTCGAGAAAGGTTAATCGTAGGCGGTTTTTTTTTAGTTCAGTTATTTAAATAATTAATAAAAATTTCGAGCGGCAAATCAAATTCAATCGGTTTAAACACTAAAATACTCTACAGCGAGTCCAATTTCAAATTAAAAACTTTAACTTCATGAGAATTTGTAAAATCAAATTTTATTTTTCAAATTCAAAGCGGACACGCTCTAGAGTATTTCAGACTTTGAACCGATCAATTTCGACTAGTTGCTGAAAAGTTATATTGAATTATTTAAATAATTTTTGTAATTAAAAAAAATCGCAATAATGCTCATAAATTATTTTATTTGGCGCATTTTACTGAATTTAAGACTAAAAAAATGAATTTTTAATAAAATAGTTTAACTTTCAAGCAAGTAGTGGAATTTTCATCGAAAAAAGATGATTTCTCAAGGAAAAAAATGTAATAGTGGATATTTCAACCAAAAAAGATTTAAATTTTAATTCAAAAATAGTTAAATTCAACCAAAAAAGACGAATTTTTAACTAGAGTTCAATTTTCAAGTAAGAAAGATTTTTCAGCAAAGAGAACTTAAATGTCAACCAAACTGATGATTTTTCGGGCAAAAAGATTAATTTTCGACAAGGGTTGAATTTTATAACCAAGACAGATTTTTCAGTCAATAAAGATAAAAAAATGTCATCCAAAATGTTGAATTTTCAATCCAAAAAGACGAGTTTTCAACAAAATAATTTAATTTTCAACTTAAAAAGATTTATTCTCAAGCAAAAATAGAATAGTTACATTTTCAGTAAAAAAAAGATCAACCAAATAAAATAAATTTTGAACCAAATATTTAAATCTTCAACCAAACAGATGAATGTTTAACTAAGAAGAATAAATGATTATAAAAAAAGATTAATTTTCCACAAAAAATGAAAGTTAAATTTGAAAACCGAAGTTTAAGAAATGAATTCCTAACTAAAATACGTAGTTCAATTTCCAACGGAAGAGATGGATTTTCAATTGAAATGATAAATCTTTAACAAAAAAAAAAAAAAAAATGAATTTTTAACAAGAGTTTAACTTTTAACCAAGTAGTGGAATTAAAAAAATGAATACTCAACAAACAATGTAATAGAGGACATTAAAACCAAAAAGGATTTTTATTTTTATTCAAAAACAGTTCAGTTCAACCAAAAAAAAGACAGATTTTTAACAAGAGTTGAATTTTCAATTAAGAAAGATTTTTCAGTCAAGAGAGAAAAAAATGTCAACCACACTGTTGATTTTTTAAGTAAAAAGAATAATTTTCAATAAAATCAAATATATATTAATTTTCGATCAAAAAGGACAAATTTGCAAAAAAATACATGAATTTTCAACTAAAAAAGGTAAATATTTAGTTTAAAAAATTAATTTACAACAAAACAAAAATTAACTTTTAAATAAATAGTTAAATCCAATAATATTAAGCTAGTTTTACAAACAACCAAAAAAAGACAAATTTTCAACAAAATACTTGAATTTTAAATCAAAAAATATTATTTTTCAACCAAAAATAGAGTTGTTGAATTTTCAGTTAGAAAAATAAATTTTCAACCAACAAAGAAACATTTTTGAACCAAAGAAATTAATTTTTAACCAATTCAACATAAAATAGAATAGTTCAATTTTCAGTGAAGAAAAATTAATTATCAACCAAATAAAAGAAATTTTCAACAAAATAGATAAATATTTAGTTGAAAACATTAATTTAGCACAAAACAAAATCAAAATTTTTAACTAAATAATTAAATCCAGTAAAATAAAGCTACTGTTACAAGTGAAAAAAATTGTTATTCAATTTTATAATAAAATTTTAACCAAATTTAAGCGCTTCCTCGAAAAAATTCCATGACTTCAAACAAAATTACCTAACATTTCCAGGTTTCTCCAGCTATATAAAAATGTCCTGACAATTCCAGATTTTCCAGGTGAGTAGACACCCCGACTATACTAAGTTTCATTCAGATGAATTTTCTACCAAAAAGAGACCAATTTTCATCAAAATAGAAGAACTTTCAACAAAATAGTTCAATTTTCAACTAACCAGATGAATTTTCAATCGAAGAATTGAATTTTCTACAAAAAATATTAAATTCTATCACAGAAGAGAAAATTTCGACAAAAAATTGAATAGTTAAATTTTCAGTTAAAAAAAATTCAATCCAAGAATTGAATTTTCAACTAAAGGATTAATTTTAATCCAAAAATTATTAATTTTTAACAAAATATATAAATTTTCAACCAAACAATTAATTTTTAAAGGAATTTTTGACCTGATCGTTAAATTTTCCACCAAAGAAATAAATTTTCAACCAAAAAAGTGAATTAATCACCAAGATGATTAATATTCTACCACAAAAGACAGAGTTTCAACAAAATACAGAAATTTTCAACAAAATAGCTGAATTTTCAACTGAAGAAGATAAATGTTAAACCAAACAAGGAACAGTTAAATTTTCAGTTAGAAAATTAATTTACAACAAAAAAATATCAACACAATAGTTTAATTTTGAAACAACTTTTTTCAACTAGAATTTAAAAACAAAATTTTGATATAAAACCTTGATGAATAGTCAGGGTGTCCAGCGATTCTTAGGAACGAAATTCAAGGTCTTTTCCCGGTTTTTCAGGTCAAGAAGTCAAGTTTTTCCAGGCCTCCTTTTTTAAATCAAATAATGAAATAACCGTTTGTTATAGATGTAAAAAATCAGCCCTTTTATTTTTTATTGGCCAACAATTTTTAAAGAAAGCAAACCATAAATAAACAAATTCTTAATTTTTTGCGAACATAAGTCGTTTTTGAAATCTTTGAAATCTTTGTGAATTCGTTGAAATCTCTTGAAGTACTTGAAATATTTGTGGAATCTTAAAATTTCTGTGAAATCTTTTGGAATCTTTTTAAATTTTTGTAAAATATTTGAAATCCTTGAAATCTTTGTGAAATTTTGTGAAATATTTTGAAATTTGTATAAAATCTTTGAAATATTTGTGAAAGCTTTCTTTAATCTTTGTTTGTGAGATCTTTTGCGTTCGTTTGAAATCAGTGAAATCTTTTGAAATCTTCGCAAATTTGTTGAAACCTTTTGAAATAGTTTAACATCTTTGAAATGTTTTGAAATCTTTGAAATCTGGTGTACTGTACCCTTTTTCAAATCTTTGGAATTCTTGTATTCTTTTGAAATCATTATTAAATTTTTATGAAATCTTTGAAATATTTGTGAAATCTCTCTGAAATATTTTGTATTAATTTGAAATCATTAAAATATTTTCAATCTGTGTAAAATCTTTAGAAATGTTCGAAATCTTTGTGAAATCTTTGAAATCTGGTGTACACGCCATTTTCAAAGCTTTTGATACCTTGTAAACTTGATGAAATGTTCGAAATCTTTGGGAAATTTTTGTGCAATCTTTGAAATCTTTGTCAAATCTTTTGAAGTATTTGTGAAATTTTTCTTAAATCTTTGTTTGTGAAATCTTTTTTACTCGTTGAAATCATTGAATTATTTTAAATCTTTTCAAATTTTCTAAAATGTTTTGCAACCTTTTGAAATCGTTTCAAATCTTCGAAATGTTTTAAAATTTTTGAAATCTGGTGTACTCTACCCTTTTTCAAATCTTTGAAATCCTTTAAATCTTTTGAAGGTTTTAAAAGCTTTGTGAAATTCTTGTGAAATATTTGTAAACTGGTGTACACTAAAAAAAAAGTGGTGAAACCCTTGCAAAATCCGTTATATGGCCATGGCTTATCCCAATTCTGAAACTGAATTAACATCGAAATATTCAGCTAATAATTTTTATAATTTGTAAGATGAATATCACAAAAAAATGTATACTTAAACATTCTATATTAGTGGAGACGAAATCAAAAAATTATAGGCATTCTATAAAATAATTGGTAAAGTCTAAAAAAATGCCTTATTTATTCTGTAATGAGTAAAAGATAAATTACATCTTGATAAATAACAAATTTTTCAGTAGCAAGATTTCTTTTCAATGAGATGTTTCTTTCATAATAGACTAAAACATTTAAATCACTTTTCGCATTTCAATAAAATAACTGTTTTGAAAGATAAATAAATTAATTCAAGGTTCTCGTGAAAAATTCAAGGATATTTCCAGGTTTACAAGGGTAAAAAAAATTCAAGGAGAATTCCAGGTTTTCAAGTTTTTCAATGTCGCTGGACGCCCTGATAGTTCATCAGCAAATACCTTAAAAATGTACATATGGATTTTTTATGTTTTTTAAATGTTAAAAAAATATTAAAAGCACGGTGTCAGAGATTATTACACACGCGAAGAGTCATATTTCGTCAATGAAAAAATATTCTGCCAATTTTAAAGAATTGTAAGTAAGTGGAAATAATTGTATCATTCATATTGAATTTACGGACCTTTTCTCGCTATAATAGGGAAACTTCTGTAAATCATATGTAACGTTCTCAAATCATGCAAGATTTTTTGTAAAATCCATAACAAAGCGTTCGAAAATAAAGCGAGTTTTTTTCTAAAGGAAGGGTAATCAGTGCATAAAATGTTCTAGTTCTTTACAAGAGGGGAAAGAGTGTGAAGTCTGTTATAACTAAGTTGTGAGAAAGGTTACACGAGCACTACCATTTTGAGTAACTTCGTTACTTGTAACGAGTTACTTCCCAACACTGGTGGTTTAATTTCTCTAGACTTACTGTCGTCGAGTTTGAGGGGAGGAAATTCTCGATCGTAGAAGTCCCTTTGGGTAGAAACTGGCGGTACCGGTGGCAAAGGTTCAAGTTCTCCGAAGGGTTGAGTGTTGTAATGATCAGAAATACCTGAAAGCCTCGCGTTCCCATAAGAACCAATTAGGTCACCGGTTCTCGTGTTGTAGTCTTTCACAGTACTAATTTTTGTCAAGTCGCCGGATCCAAAAATCGGACAGACACCGTAGTTTCTGCTCAAGAGAGGTTCGGCGACGGTTATTGGTGGCAGCTGTCGTAATTGGATCATTACATTTTCCATGAATGTCTCGTAGTCTTGCTCTAAGCGCGGTTCCTTTTTCGTGCGCTTCTTCTGCGCACCCATGGCTGCATCCTTTCCTTGACTTTGTCTCCTCTTCTGCTGGTACTGCCGTCTTTTTATTTTTTTGAGATCTGAGAAATAGAATGAAAAGGTCGGAATTTTCAACTTTTATCTGCACAGGGTTGCTACAAAATTCCAATTTCGAAATTACCTCAATTTCCCTGACCAATTTTTCATTTTCCCTGACCGTTCTAAATTTTTCTTTCAGTTTTAAGACAACCTCACACTTAGGAAATCAACAATGTTAATGCAAAAAAAAAACACTTTTAGTGACAACAGTCATATAATTTAACAAAAGAGTTAAATTTTCAACCAAAGTGATGAATCTTCGATAAAAAAAAGAAATTCTTGACGAAAAGTGTAATAGTTGATATTCTCACTAAAAAATATTTTAATTTTCAATCAAAAACAGTTGAATTAAACCAAGAAATACGATTTTTCAACATATTAATTAAAATTTTCAACATAAATTAGAATAGTTAAATTTTCAGTGAAAAAAAAATAATTTTCAAACATATTAATTTTGAACCAGGACGATTACATTTCTATAAAAAGTGATAAATGTTCGACGAAGAATGGAATACTTAAAGTGTAAAGTTGAACAAATTAATTTTCAATTAAAAAAAAACTAATTTTCAACAAAAAACGAAAAATTTCAACCAAAAAGATAAATTTTTAACCAAGAAAATTAATTTTCTACCAAAAAGGACAAATTTTTAAGAATACATTTATTTTTAACCAAATATTTGTATTTTTGAAGGAATTTTCAAACTAATCGTTAAATTTTCAATCAAAGATAGGGGTTTTCAACAAAATAGTTAAATTTTTAGCCAAAGTGATGAATCTTCGATAAAAAAAAATTAATTCGCAACAAGAAGTATAATAGTTGATATTTTCACTGAAAAAATATTTAAATTTCAATCAAGAAAAGTTGAATTTAACAAAAAATAAGAATTTTCAACATATTAGCTGAATACTCAACCAAAACAGACTAATTTTTAAACCAAAAAGAGGAATTTTCAACAAAGAAAATCTTTTCAGTCGATAAAGATAAAAAAATCTCATCTACAATGTGGAATTTTTAAGCCAAAAAAAACGAGATTTCAACCACATAAATGAATTTTCAACTACAAAAGATAAATTTGCAAGTAAAAATAGAATAGTTACATTTTCAGTAAAAAAATTAACTTTCAAATAAAAAAAAAGAAACAAATTTTCAAATAATAGTTAAATTTGTAACCAAAGAAATGAATTTTTTACCAAAAATAGAATACTTAAATTTTCAGTAAAAAAATGAATTTTCAACCAAATCAAATAAATGCTAAACGAAATAGGTTAATCTTCAAGCAAACAAATAAATTTTTATTTGAGAAGATTAAATTTCTATCGAAAAAATAAATTTTTCACAAAAAATGGAATAGTTAAATTTTCAGTAAACAAATTAATTTTCAATGAAGAAAAATTAATTTTCAGTTAAAGAAATAAATTTTTAACCATTAAAATTAATTTTCTAAAAAAAAAAAAAATCAATTTATAAAAGAATTTTTAACCTAATAGTTAAATTTTCAACGAAGAAAGACGAAGTTTTAACCAAGTAGTTGAATTTAAACAAAATTAATTTTCAAGCAAAGCGATTAATTTTTTAGAAGATAGTTTAATTATCCTAAAAATTGGAATTTTCAACAAATAGGTTCTTTTCAATCAGGAAAGATGAATTTTTAACTAAAAAGTTGAATACAAAAAAAAACCAAATAGTTGCATTTACCTAAAAGGATGAATCTTCAATAAAATGAACGAATTTCCAACAATGTAGTTTAATTTACAACCAAGTAATAATTTTCAACTAAAAAGTATGAATTCATAACAAAAAATGTAATACTCGATATTTAAACAAAAAAAGACTTTCATTTTGAACCAAAAACAGTTGAATTCAACCCAAAAATACGAATTTTCAACAAAATAGTTGAATCCTGAAACAAAACAGACTAATTTTCAACCAAAAAGTTATGATTTTTAACCAAAACAGATGCAATTGTTACCAAAATAGATGAATTTTCAACAAAACAGTTGATCTATCAATCAAAATAATGTCTTTTTAAACAAAATTGTTGAATTTTCAAAAAAATAATAAAATTAACTTCAACGTCAGTTTATCGAAAATTCCCTGAATCGTCAGGTTTTGCCTGACATTACCTAACCAGTTTTGAATTCCCTGACTTTCCCTAACCTCCAGGAATTCCGTCAACTGTAGCAACCCTGTTAAAGGAATTTGTGAGGATTTTGCAAAAAGGGAATAGAAAAAAAATCTACCATTTTTATCGTCGATAGAACTATCAACAAGCTCTTCTTTGGCAGGAAGAAAGTCTTTGGTATCGTTTAATTGGCCAGAGCTACTACCAGGTAGGACTTCGTCAAGAATTTCTTTCTTCACTTCCATCAAAGGCACTGTGTGTGATGTAATTGTACTCTGCGGCATCTGAGCTTGTAGACGACTCTGAGAATGAGTCGCCGTCTGAGGCACTGACGGTTGTATTGTACTAACAATCGGAGATTGTTGCTGCTGCTGAATCGGGATTTGAGGTTTCGGTGCAACAACTTGCTGAGCCTCTGTCGCAATTGGTTGTGACGTTGGAGGTACCAAAGATTGTTGACTCTGGACCAGACTAGAAACTTCTGAACTAGCCAAAGCTGTCTTCAAAGCCATTGTGGAAACAACTGGCTTCGGTTGCATCATGTGCCTCGAAATAGTCATTGGAGTTGAGACTCTCTGTTGTGCCTGCGAAACACTAGTTGTCAAATTCACTGACTCTGTCGTTGACACCACCTGAGACTGCGAGACAACACTCTCCTGTTGAGAATTCGAACTCTCAGAGACCGCTGGTGGCGTTGAGACCTGTTTGATAGTTGAATTCGCACTCGAAGTCATGATACCCTGTTGATTTCCCGGAATGGACGAAGAGAGATTCTTGATATGCTGATTATGGACCTGTTGCTTCGCTAAAGTTTCCAGAGATCTGGAAATCGATTGAACATTCAGAGAAGAGGTTGTCACTTGTGTTTGCTGCGGCTGATGCTGAGTTAATGGAGCTTTCGGAAGCTCCTCTTTGGGTGTTGTGCTCTGCATTTTGCTGGACGTGACTGCGTGTGATACAAAGGAGGTTTCTTTCGTCAAGACCTGTTTAGTTGGAGGTGTTTTGTTTACTGGAGGTTCGTTCAAAAGTGGAGGTAGTAAGGAAGACGGAGTTGGAGGCACAGGTCTTGCTAGTTGAGCTTCTAAGGATGGTACCAAGGGTAAACTTGGTCCTTGACTTGTGGATGATGAGAGTGTTGTGGTTGCACAGGCTGTGTTTTGTAAGAGTTGCTTCAAAAGAACGTTTTGCGATTCCTCTAGTCGGTGGGAAGTCGTTCCAGTTTTGTTGAGTTCAGAGTCTAGTCTCGAAGAAGGTGGTTTGTCGTTCGAGAGTAGTTTTGATTGATGTCCATCAGAGTCTTTCTTGGTTGCCGAGTTCGAAGGCAAGGCATCAGGGTCAGATTTTTTCCCGTCTATTGGTAAAGTCCCGGTTTTGTATTGCAATTCCCCTGATGTTAGTTGATTGTGCAGCAGAGTCGGAGCTTGAGATAAGGTGGACTGCAAAATGCTTGTAGTGACATTCACTGAGTTTGATGTGGCTGTAACCATTGGTGGAACGATTGTCCGGACACACTGCATCGACGAACTCACCTGCAAGAATAATTTATTAGACATCAGCAAATATAAAAGTAGTTTTTATTTAGAAACTTAAACTCAGAGCTTGACCTAATATTTTTCTTCTAAACTTGATAGAAATGAGTTTAAAATAATCTCTGTAAAGATTCTTATCAAGTGGAATGTCAATATTTGTTTCTTATCTACGTTTGTACACTTTGTATACAATTTGAAGGCTTTTTTTAGTTTGATTACAACAGGCTTGATCCTTCTGTTACATTGTACTGAACAGAAAGTTATTTAAACCATTAGATCTTACTGAAAGAATGAAAATAGCACGATTGTAAGTGTAAACTGCTTGCGGCTCGAGCTCTTTGTTTGAGAGTAAATATTATTTCTTTTATTTATAGTAGCAACATTGCATTTTTCCCTGTGCATTGTTTACAGATATTTGGAGAAGAACAAGTATGTATATAGCTTTGATTTGCTGTGTTTACAGACGAATGTGACAGAATAAGTAGTTTTACCTAATTCAGTATTTTTATTTTGATAATCTGATTTCAAGAACTGGGATGTATCGGACTTTGAATCGATATTGTGCATCGTCATTGTTAGAAAATTGAAATCGCTTATCACTTAATTCGAAGCGATTCAGATAGTGCAAATTAATTATTCCACAGATTTTCTATTAATATTATTGTAACTGGCAGTTTTACCAGGTGTGGGTTTTGAATAATTAATTTCGAAATATACACTTGTTTTACTCACATAATTATGACATTTTTGTACCATCACATTGTTTGAATATTCATTTTGATACAAGTATTTGTTTTGATAAAGGAAAATAAGGTTTGTAGACAAACGTGTGATATGTCTGCTTCGTTAAATAGAGAAAAAATATCTAACGCACATGCGTAAATTAAACGACACCAGCGACGCGACGTGGTGCTGTGAATCTAAATTATCAAATGAATTTTATGAAACTTATTATCAAGTATTTTAAATCCTTTGAATTCAGATGTCTACAGTTTTATATTGATAGATATTGTTAATTAATGTAATATTGAAAAATATTAATTTTTTTGTAATCTACATAATATCATCAGTTTAAAAAAATGCAATATCTCTATATTTTCAGTTTTTATACCCAAATCTCATTTTTATGAGCCAAAAAAAAACTAAAATCTTTTTCATAAGCTTTTAAAATAATCCTAATTTTTTTTGAACATACAGAATCTTTCTCGCACTCAGAATTTACATTTAAGAAAAATTAAAAAATTTTATCAATTAAATGAAGATTAAAAAATTCGAAATTCTCAGAGTTTTGTAAAAATCGCTAATAATTTTTTTCGAAATCTACGCAATACACTCAATTTTCAAAAATATTGTAAGATTTCAATATTTTCAGTTTTTCTAGTACAAAATCACATTTTTATAAGCTTCAAATAAATAAAATAATTTTTAAAAGCTTTGCAAATTATCCTAAAAAAAATTTACAGCTAAGTTTCGAGTACGAGGAAGATTCTACAGACTCTAATAAAATTTAGGATAGTCTGCAAAGCTTTTAATAAGTATTTTAGTTTCTTGATGTGTATACAAATGAGATTTTGGTCTATCAGAAAATATTGAAATTTTATAAGATTTTTAATGATTTGGCATATTATGTAGGTTACGAATTTTTAAACTTATTTTTGTCCCACGGAACCTCAAGATAATTACAAAAAATTTGTAAGATTGCATATTTTCACTGTTTCTAGGAAAAAATCTACTTTTTACAAACTTCAAATAACTAAAATAAAATTTTTAATCTTTGCAAACTATAACAAAATTTTTGATGAATTTTTGAATTTCACACTGGTGATATGGGACCCAAATTCACAATTTTTATCCCTAGGCTGTTTTTGATTTCAAATTTTTGTTTCTTTCGACCCACCCTAGTATTCATATACATTTTATTTTGATCTAAGTTATTAATTATATGTATAAAGTACTGTCCTTCGTAGATTGAAAATCAAAAGAAAAGTTTCTTTTAAGAGATTTTAATAATAGATACAATATTTTAAGTAATTCTTAATAATAAATTGTTCAAAAGTGTCATAAAATAGTGTGTATTTTACAGAATTAAACATGTTTAGAGAAAATCGAAATATAATAATTAAATTATTAACTACATTAAAAACAAAAGAAATTGTATTTTCTCGATGTTCTTATTTTATAGTTTCCACTTGGGGAGGACAACGAATAATTAATAAAGAAAGTTTTTTTCAAATTGAAAGGATTAATAATAAAATTCGATAGTTTTTGTTACAGACTTCACAGCCCAAAACGGTCAAGAAAAAAAGGATCAATTTTTTACAAAATAGTTGAATTTATAACCAAAAGAGATGAATTCTGACCCCAAAAAAAGAATAATAGACTTGTCAATTAAAAAGAATTAATTTTCAGCCCAAAATGATGTCTTTTCTACCAAAAGATACATTTTCAATCCAAAAGGAAGAATTTTCTATCCAAAATGATAAATATTCAACAAAATAGTTGAATTTTCTGACAAAATATTTGAATTTTCAACAAAACAGTAGAATAAAATTAATGAATTCTGAACCAAAAATATAATTGTAGACTTTAACAAAAAATAATTAACTTTGAACCAAAAAAGATTACTTTTCTATGAAAAGATTAATTTTCAATCCAAAAGGACGAATTGTTTATCCACAATGATAAATATTTAACAAAATTATTGAATTGTCAACCAAACAGTAGAATTTGAAATCAAAATATATGAATTCTGGAACAAAAATAGAATTGGAGTCTTCTTAATTAAAAAGAATTAATTTTCAACAAAAAGAGAATTAACTTTCAATTCAAAAAGATAATGTTCTACTAAAAGATAGATTTTCAATCCAAAAAGATGACTTTTATACGAAAAGATAAATTTACAATCCAAAAAGATAAATTTTTTATCCAACAAGAAGAAATTTCAACCAAACAGTCAAATTTTCAACAACAAAAAAATGACTTTTTAAGAAAATAGTTGAATTTTCAACAAAATAATTAATTTTTCAACCAAATAGTAGAATTTTAAACCAAAAGAGATGAATTTTGGGGGAAAAATATAATTGTAGGCTTTTTAATTTAAAATAATTAATTTTCAACAAAAAAAGAATTAACTTTCAACCCAGAAAAATGACTTTTCTACCAAAACATAAATCTTCAATTCAAAAGGATAAATTTTCAATTCAAAAAGACGAATGCTTAACCAAAAAGTTAAATTTTGGACCAGAAAAGATGACTTTTTGACAAAATAATTTAACTTTCAGCAAAACAATTAAATTTTCAAGTGAATAGTGTTAAATTTTTACAATTTTCACAAAAATTTGTAACCAAATGGTCGAGTTTTCAACCAAGAAAGATGAGTTTAAAACAAAAAATAATGAACTTTCAGTCAAAAAGGACAAAGTTTTTAAAAAAAGTTGAATTTTCGACCAAAAGATTACTTTTCAACAAAACAGTCGAATTTTTAAAAAATAATTAAATTTTTTAACCAAATGGAATTTTCAACCAAAAGTGATGAATTCTGAACCAAAAATAGAACAGTAAAGTTTTCAATTAAAAATAATCAATTTTCAACCTAAAAAGATGACTTTTATACTACAAGATAGATTTTCAATCCAAAACAACGAATTTTATATCCAAAAAGGCGAATTTTCAACAAAACTGTTGAACTGTTGAACTGTTGACCAAAAAAAGATGACTTTTTAACAAAACAGTTGAATTTTTAACATACAAAGATGAATTTGCGACGAGATGCATAAATTTTAAAACAAAAATGATTAAACTTGAACCAAAAGCAATTACATATTCAAACCAATAGTTAAATTTTGAGGCCAAAAAAAGGAATTTTTTAGAAGACAGTTGAATTTACAACGAAAAAGTTGAGACTCAACCACAAAGATGAAGTTTCAATAGAAATGGACGAATTTTCAAGAAAAGAGTTGAATTTTCAACCTTCAAAAGTGAATTTGCAATGAAATGGTCAAATTTTAAAACAAAAAATATTAAACTTGAACCAAAAACAGTCGCATTTTTAAACCAATAGTTAAATTTTTATGCCAAAAAGACCAATTTTTTAGAACTCAGTTGAATTATCAATGAAAAAGTTGAGTTCCAACCAAAATGTTGAATTTTTAATCTACAAAGATGAATTTGCAACGAAGTGGCCGAATTTTCAATAAAAAAATATTAATTTTGAGTCCAAAAGGACAAATTTTCAACAAAACAGTTGAATGATTTTTAAACTAAAATAGTTGGACTTTCTTATTATGCTCTATTAGTTCAGTTCGAATTTAAGCGAAAAAACGAAAAAAAGGGGATATAAAGTGGAAGTTTCTTGAAAAAAGAGGCATGCTTTAAAAAAGTTGAAAAGAGGAGAATAGGGGAAAGAGTGTGAAGTCTGTTGTCAAATTAAACGAAACTTTCATCAAGTCAAAGTTTGCAAGGGATTCCAAACATTCCTTAAAAAAAACGTAAACCCTTCCTAGAATAATTCTAAAAAAATGTCAACTCACTGCAGCAGGAGCGACATTCACCAACATTCTCGACGGCATCGGAGAGCAGCTCGAGCTGACTTGCAGAATCGCCTGAACATTCTGTGTCCTCTGCATGGAAGCCGGAGGCATGACAGAGCTCAGTAAATTACTAGCATGAGTCAAATGCGTACTCGTCCTCCCAGCCATTGTAGGTTTCGCAGAGTTGGTGCCAGCCAGCATCGCATTCAGCATAGCATTTGACGTGATTGAAATCCCCGTTGGCCTTGGTGCAGCTGTTGAAGGTGTATGCAGAGAAATAGTGCTTGGTTGACTTTGCCCTCCACTCATAGTAACCCTCAAAAAATTGTCCGAAGGCAGCGACTTTGCCAGGTTCGAAACCATCGCAACATTCGCATTAGTTTCTTTCATCTGCTGAGCATTCGTCGAATTCGAATTACCATTCTCTGGCTTTCCATGGGCCGTACTACTAACAAACGGAGTCGTATGCAGTCGAAGTCCCGGTCCACCATGAATATTCAACGACGTCAAAGGACCAGAAATGCTACTCGTCGTTGCTGTATTTCCTGGTTTCGAAGGTCCAGTTGTTGAGGACGACACCATCGTCATAATACTTGTTGCGGAAGTTGACACGTGACTTTGAGAATGATTCGCTTGATAAGAAGACAGCAAATTCCTAAGTTGTTGAGATCCATTTTTAATATTTTGCGCCAAATCTGAAGGTTTCGAGAGCGGTGAGTGATGGGAAATTGATGTTGTCGTTCTCTGAAGCTGTGCAACAGTTCCTGCAATTGAATTGGAAGATTCCCGCCTCTGAATTTGCATTGTTCCTATTGAAGGAGAGGAACTTTCCCTGGATATTTGCGGAGAATTCCTCTCACTCGAAAGTTGACGTTCATTGTTCGAGTTTCCCTGTTCCAAGTCAACTGACGAGTCCTGAAGAATATTGGCTGGTAGAGTTCCCGATGGGGTTGGAACTTGGTAATGCATATTAGATTTCTGATTCTTATCTTTCTGTAGAATGTCTGCATTCGCCATCTCTGGTTTCACAGATATTATACCGTCTAATAAGTCCAGTATCTCATCTGGAGTGTCATCCATGAACACTTTTTGCACAGAAGAGTTCTTTCTTTGAAAGTGAGGTACTTCCTGGCGTTCTCTAGAAAGAGAACTAGTGTCCATGGGTTCTTCCTTCGGCTTTTCCTTCTCCTTTAAATACTCAGAATTTTCTTCTCGATTTGCATTTTCCATTGGCTCGGAATCATTCTCTAAAATGTGTACAAGCGATTCGTTATCCTCAGCAGCTGGAGACACTCTTCTACCTTGGAAAGAACTTTCTAAGGGATGATTCGATTCCTCTTTCTTTGAATTCCTTTCACCATTTGTAATATGCTCTGCGGGATTGTGAAGAGCAGCGAGTTCTAATTCGAGTTCATCGGTGGTATTATGAGGATCCTTCTTCTCTTCGTTACCGTATCGTTCTAGTTTGGAATCCAGCTTCGCAGACTTATCTCCTTCCTGCTGCATCTCTTCGCGATGATTTTCTTTCTTTTCTTTTGAAACTTGAGATGTTCCACATTTCGGATCCATCAAAGCTTTTAGAGCTGAGTCCCTTTTGGTTGCTTCGAGTAACGACATTTTGGGGGTAGAGAAGGTAGAAGAGGTTTGAAGATTAACCTGAATATTAGTAATTTTAGGATTGTCTGGCCTGATGACTCTCGATATATCCTCGATCGTCTTTTCTATTCCTGTTTTCATCACCTCTTTCGGGGCCTCAGCTTTGAAATCCTTTGAATAAGTTCCCTTCAAAGTCGCCTGAGTGAGTCTCGCTGCGATTTTAGCATCTGCGACTATCGTGCCCATTGATAATCCTGCACGAATTTCTGGGGGTGGCTTTGGACTTGGTTTTTCGAAACTCGTGTTTGTTACAGGCGCTACAAACCTAGGAAGAGGAGCGAAAGGATTAGCTCTGGTAACAATCGGGGCTTGAGAACGTACTTGTTCCGGTTCTTGATTCAACTTTGGTTTTTCCAGAATGGATTCCAGAACTTTGAACTCTTTCCCTTTCTCTGGTTTAGACTCCTTTGGCTTCTCTTCCTCCTTCTTTTCAATAACTAATTTCTCAGGTGATTTAACTTCAGATTTAGGCTCTGGCACTTGGCGTTGAATGAGAGAGGAGATCGTGTGTTCCTCATGATCAGAAGATTCAGGAGTGTCAGTAAGGGCAAGACGTTTGCCTTCTATCGACCTCAGAGATAAATTCAAATCCTTTTTGTTTCTCATCTGTGAATGGAGATCTTCATCGCATAAATTGTGTTCTTCCACCTGAGTTTCGGAAGATTCGAGTCCCAGGATCTGCATTTGGAGATTATGATTCTGAGCACTGTCGTTAATAAGCGCGTTGCTGAGGGAATCATTGCTGTCAATCAAGACCATGTCTTGTTCGAAAAGGTCGTTTAAACCATACTCATTTTGATTATCAGCAAGATTGTCAGCTAGATTATCTGCGAGAGGACACAAAACGTCTAGACTCGCACCACTGAACTGTTCCATATCATTGATGTCATTGATATCGTCATTGTCTCCTTGCGCAGCCGAACTCAGTGTCACCTCGGAATTGACAACATTCTTATCATCGTCATAATCAGTCGTATCCGGAATTGGTTCCAATTTGTCATTCGGACTGCTGAGTGAGCTATCGGCTAGAGAAGATGTCGTAGCCTTTGGTTCAAGCGTGAGCGGAGATGTTTGTGGAGGTGTATGAGAATCATCATCAAAGTCGTTGTAATCTGCACAGACTAATGAGTTTTTGAGAGAAGGTTTCCTTTGTAAGATAGTACCCAGATTGCCTGGTGTATTTGGTTTCTCCTCGCTCAAAGTTGGCTCAGAAGTTTTTCCTTTGCTCGTATCGGCTTTGGTTGACCACATGGGAGATCCACCTCTGAGACCCAACTTGAAATACCCAAATTTGCCGAAACACGTCGGCAGGGGCAGAGCGTTGATTGGATTGTGGGGATTTCCTCCACCTCTGGAATGCTCCATATTTTGATCTTGCTGCTGTTGCTGCTGCTGCTGTTGCTGCTGATGCTGTTGTTGCTGCTGTTGTTGCTGCTGCATTTGTTGTTGCATTTGATTTTGCTCATGATTCAAGGAATTTTGAGACCCATAATTTCCAAGGGGTGTGTGAGGAGTGTGTGGAGTCCTCGGAGTTCCGGGATTCTCGACACTTTGAGGTCTGTCTGGCATCCCTGGACTATTTCCAGTAGATTGTCGCCTCTGCATTTGCATAGGTGATCCTCCAACCATTGGACTGCGAGGCATTGGCGAGTTGGGCGTCTGACAAGGCGGAGGATGATGGGAATTGTTCAGCTGATGTTGAAGCATGGGAGAGGTGGGAGGATGATTGTGAACCCTCGAGCCCATGGGACTCGGGGGTTGTGAGGATTGGCTGAGCTGTTGTTGGAGCATGGGAGAACCCATTGTTTGCTGGACTGCAGGACTGCGGGCAAGTGGAGAACTTGGAGGCTGTCCGTAGCCTTGCATTTGTTGATGTAATTGGGGACTTGGAGAGCTGACTGGTTGGGGAACCATGGGTGAGGTTGGTGGTTTTTGAATCATGTGCTGCTGTTGCTGGTGTTGCAACTGTAGGAATTGTTGCCTCTGTTGTTGAACAAGCCTCTCCTGTTGCTGAAGAAGCTGCTGCCTCTGCTGCATCATTTGCATAGTCTTCTGAGCGAGGACGTTTTGATTATCTTGCGATATGACTTCGTGTTGCTGCTGAATGATCTGTTGCCTCTGGAGCATTTGCTGATGTTGTTGCTGCGTTAAAATCGGTTGTGGTTGGGGCTGTGGACTTCCGAGCGGGGATCGTTGTCCATAGACTATCCCAGCTTGTAGTTGCATTCTAGGTCGTTGAGTTACTTCACCCATAGCAGGTGGACGGACAAAACGTTGTGTGATCCCATGCATTCTAATGTTCTGATCTCCCATGATTTGCTGAGGTGATCGTGCGTCCGAAGTAAAAGATCCTGGACTGGTGGTGAGTCTCCCTGTTATGACAGCTCGATGCTGAGGAGATGTCATTCTCGTAGCCGCAGGGACACAAATTCCAGGAGATGGCATTGGACCTGGACTGAAAGGATTCTCATCTCCTTGGGACAGTGGAGTACCAATTCTTGGGGATGGTTGCATGTTGTGAGGCGACATCGTCCCGGGGTTTGCAGACTGTGAATTGCCGGGACTGTGCTGCAACATAGGAGGATTTGGGCTATGTTGCACTATTGAATTCGCGGGTGAGTGTTGAATCATGTTGGAAGAAGCACTCCCTGGACCTGGACTGTGCGAAACATGCGCCGCGGGACTGCTAAGCGGAGAAGAATGTTGCGAAGGAGACATCATAGGTGAACAAGATTCGGTATTTTGAGGTTGAAGCTTCTGTTGCTGCTTGCTATTATACTCCTGCACCAACATTCCATGTTGGCGGGTCTGTTTTCGACTAGCGTCCAGGTGTTTCTGGAGTATCCCTTGCTCGGTCGTAACTCGCTGCAACTCGGCATTATCACTCTCGGACAACTCGTTGCACGATTTGCGTAGCACACGTTGCTTGCTATTCAGCGACTGAAATAACGTTTGGTTATTCGTTAGATAATGAGATAATTAATGTAATAATGAGATCTTTGCAGTAATTAATACCTTTTTGAGTTTGCGAAGCTTCTGTACTTCCGTTTCGTAATATTTCAGCTGTTGTCCTAATATTTGGTTCTGATGATTTAGCCACTGTTCGTACTGCAACTGAATCTGTCGATCCTGTTCAGTGACGATGTTCTCTGGTGGTGCGGGAGGAGCAGGGAGTTGAGGAATACTAAAAGTCACAATACGTGCTGAAAAAAGAAAAAAAAAGGATAGATTAAGCATCTGCCTGAATAGGAAACTCAGTTTTGAGGTAAAGCACTAACGTTCGGGTGGTGTTTGCGTGGAGATCGGTTGTCTAGCGGCTTGGACAGATAATTTGCTAGGATCAGGTGTTGCTGGAGACCAGTTTGTACCTGGGGCTGATGGAGGTCGCGGAGCACAACCTGGCCTTATGGAAGGGACGCCACCAGCGACAGTTGGAATTCCTTGAGGAGGTGATGCCAACGCTTCTGCCCTGAGCCTCTCGAATTCGCTATCGCTCAAAAGAGCGCCACTAGGTGTAGTCGTATCTGCTTGCTGCTGCTGGTGTTGCTGCTGCTTTTCCTGCTCGCGCTTCTCTTGTTCCAAGAGTTCCTCCAGCAATAAAGGTTGCTCCTGTGAACATGACTGCTGACAGTTAGTATCAGTCCCTAATACATTCTCCTTATTTTAAATGTGCAGTTTGACAAACAAATCACTGAAAGGCTTGCATTGGGTAGATAATGGAAAACAAAAAGCATGCTGAAGCTTCATTTCATCACGAGATTTCCAAACGAGCTATGAGAATCTTAATATTGATGGGCATGGTCGAGGAGTTAACCACTAGAAACTTGTGTGTGCACCAGAATTCAAAAGACTTGAGAAGGAAGTGTACACTTGAATTCGTAACTGGTTAACCCCTCGGGAATGGTTAATCCATATGAATCTTTGCAAATAAAAGTCTAGATTTGTCTTTGGAAATTTCTGTTCCATAGTTTACTTTACAGAAAAATTTACTCAGGAGTTTCAGGAGTAAATACTACTTTTGAATTTCTGCGAATGTGATCATTATTGCTAGTTTTCTTTACAAGTGGGTCGATAATTGAAGATTTAGTTAGGCTATTTAGGTTTGTAGTTAAACATCAAAAGGAAAACACACTCAACAATCTAAAGTATCAAAGGCTTTTTTTTCTTCAAACAATATTTTATTAAATGGAACCACTGTTGCTCACCAAAAATGGGAATGTCTGAAAAAATAGACAGACGTATAAATCGGTTATTATTTTATAAAGCGGTTATTATTTATAAATGTTGTGAGTGGAATTAATGATTTAGATGTCTGCTGCTGAATATCTTTTGACCGATTACAAACGTTTATAAACGTATAATTATCAATAAAAAGGACTTTCATTAGTGATGATGAAAAAAATAGGAAGATTTCAAAGCCAGAATAGTATATTGTGTAACAAGTGCGAGAAGTGCAATAGCTTCTCGCACGTGTTACACACGATATTTTTTGCAAAAACTGCAGGAAAATGGCGATATTCTGTGTCTTCAGGGTGGCCACAAAACTTCATTTAAAAAATTTCCTGATTTTTAACTGACTGATTTTTCATTATCCCTGACCATCATTATTTAAAGACCAAAATTCTAATCTTGTAACAGCCTAATTTACTTAAAAAAGTAAAAAAGCGACTTATTTAAACCAAAAAATTGACCAAAAGTGGCTAAAGTGACTAATATGCATTAATAATGTGACTAATTTTCTTTTGAATTTAAGAGAATTCAAAAGAATTCGATGAGATTTATAAGGATTCCAGGTGAATTTTAACGAATTCATGATAAATTCATGACTTCAAAACTATTCAAGTTAAATTCAATTAATTTAGAAACAATTAAAAAGTTCCATTTATTTCAGTAAAACTGGAGTGAATTTACAGCAATTTAAGGGAAATAAGAATTAGACGAAATTCAGAAAAAAATCATGGTGAATTTAAAATAAATTCATGTGAATTGAAAACAATTGAATAATATGAAAAAATTAATTAAATTCAGTATGTTTGAAATGAGTTTTGCAAAATTTAAAGTAAATCAAAAGAACGTGAATGAAATGCATCGAAAGTCAATGTGAGTTTGAAAGACTTCAGGATAAATAATTTTAAAAAATTAATGTTGAAATCTATTACATTTAGTAGAATTGAGTAAATTTAGAGGAATTCGTACGATATAAAAAAATGCGAACAAATTCGAAAGATTTCAAAGAAATTAAAAAGAATTCAGGATAAATTAATAAGAATTCTGGGTAAACTCCAAATGAATTCCAATTTTTTGTTCGAAAATCATTTAAATCTTTGAAACCTTACGAAATCCCTTACATCTTGTGAATAAATTTTTTTTAATCCATGAAAATATTATAAAATACCATGAAATTCTATGAAATTTGATGATATTGATCCTGGAAAATTTATTAAAATACATTGAGAGCTTTTAAAATCCATTAAAATCATTGAAATGATCGGAAATCTTGTAAAATACCTTGATTCTTAAAAAATATTTTATATAAGTCATGTAAAATCGTTCCATATCTTCCGAAATTCCATGAAATTCTTTACAACCGCATGAAAATGTTTTTAAATCCCTTAAAATCATTTGAATCCTTGGAAACCCTTTCAAAGAATTTAAATCAATTACAAATAACTTGGATTCTTTTAAAATACCTGAAATTTTTTCAAATCCTTTAAAATCTTTTTGAAATACATTACAACTTTTCAAATCTTTTTAACATGCATTGAAATATTTAAAAATACCCTAAAATGTTTGAAATCCTTTCATATCTTTTGAAAACCTTTGTAATTTTTCAAACCTCTTGAAAATTACTTGGAATTTGTCAAAATACCCTAAAATCTTTCAAATTCACTGGAATCACTTCAAATTATTAGAATCTATTGAAAACACCCTGAGATTATTCCTTAAAATTTTTTAAAATACCCTAAAATCTATCTCTTAAAAATAGCCTAAGATGTTACAAACCCTGTATATTCTTTTGAAATTCTTTGAAACTTTTTCAGTTCTTGAAAATTCCTTGGGATTTTTCCAAATTCCCTAATAAAAATATTTAAAAAACCAAAAATTCTTAAAAATCTTTAGAAATACCTTGAAATATTTGAAAATTAAATAAAAATGCAAAATCTCTCAATTCTTGTGAGTACATTCTTTGAAAGCCATTAAAATATTGTAATGTCTCGTTAAATTACATTAAATCAGATCATATTTCCTGAAATCATGGAAAAGAGTTATTAAAATATCTTGAGAGCTTTTGAAATCCCGTAAAATCATTGAAATCTTATCAAATCCTTTGGAGTCTTTTACAATATCCTAAAATATTGTAGATTCTATAAAATTATTCCATATATTCCGAAAATTTAGTAAATTCTTTAAAACCTCATGATAATTTTTTTAATCCCTTAAAATCATTCATATCCTTGGAAATACCTTGATAATTTTGTAATCTCTTGAAAATGCCTTGGAATCTTTTAAAATATTCTAAAATCTTTCAAACTCTTTAAAATCTTGGGAAATACCTTAAAATATTTGAAATTATTTGAAATCCTACAAATTCCTCAGTTCTTGTGAATGAATTCTTTGAAATCCATTAAAATATTATAAAATACCATGTGAACTTTTAAAATCACTGAAACCCCAGAAATCTTATAAAATCCTTTGGAATCTTTTAAAATTTGTTAAAACCATGTAGATTCTTTAAAATTGTTCAATATAGTCACAAATTCTTTAAAACATAGTAACATTTTGAAACTATTGAAATATATTGAAAAAATTTCAAATCTTTTAAAATAACCCAAAATATTTAAAATTTATTAAATTCCTTGAAACTTTTTAAGGCTCTTAATATTCCTTGAAATTTTTAAGAATGCCCTAGAAGCTAAAATCTCTCAAATCCTGTGCAATCCCTTCAAATGATTGAAATCTATTCAAAATCCCTTGGAATATTTTCAAATACAATAAAATATTTCAAATCCTTTGAAATCGTTTGAAAATCCTTAAAACTTTTTAGAGCACTTGAAAATTCCTTGGAATTTTTTAAAATACTCTAAAATCTTCCAAATTCGTTGAAATCCCTTCAAATTATTAAAATCTTAAATATTTGTAAATGTCCCAAAATATTTTAAAACAATTCAAGAAAATTCAAGAATAGGTATAGACCTGAATTCATTAGTGGTTAACCTATGGGTTAATTTATAGAAAGAAAAGTGAAAAAGTGATCTTTATATTTTAAAAAGTGACTAGAAAGTGATTTAAGAGAAAAAGGCACTAAAAGTGACTGTGTGGAAGCTTTGCTTATTTTTCACAGTTACTTAAAATGTTTCTCACAGAAATTCTTTGACTTTTGCCAATTTTTTCTTCAAAATCCTTGACTTTTCCCTGATTTCCAGGTTTTTTCCGACCTGCCGCCACCACAGTGCCTGCAAAGTGTGCGCAAAGTGCCAGATTCCTCTACAGTGAGATTAGCGGGCGGAAATACCACATTCCCGCACGCAAATCGCACAGTAGAGAAATCGGGCACTTTGCGCACAGTTTCGAGACACGAAATGTCGCCATTTCCATGCATGTGTTACAAAAAGACGGTTTTTCGCGAGGGGATTGTGCATTTTGAGAATCGAAGGGTGCTTTTAATGCCCGCGTCTTGCTCACCTGCAGAAGCAAAGGTCTTCGTTGAGGATGAGGTGCCATTGTTGGCGCACCGGTATGAACGACAGGGGCCAATGGTGGACCCGCGACTGGGTGCCCTATGTGAATTGGGGGCCGCGTCAAACCCCGCTCACCTGGGCATAGCCCCATCTAGACATGCACCAACACCAATGCATTGCATACACACAGGCCAAAATACCATTATACCAGCCAAGGCTCGTTTATTAAATAAATCACTCATCTACACCTACACTCATACCGGGTTATTGTTATCTCAGCATTCTAAACTCTCAACATTTCCAAATTGCTGACACATCAAAATACAACTGACGATAAGGGGCCGTCCACAAACTTAACAATTTTGGGGGGTTTGCACCCCCGCCCTTCCCCCCCCGCTACTTCGGTAAGCAATCAAGAATAATAAAAAAATATCAGATTTCACAGTCCAAAATGCTCTCAAAAGAGGGGGAGGAATTGGGTGATTTTTCATGAAAATAGGGAAATAATAGGGGAAAAAATTATTTTCAATAACATTAATGTAGATACCATATTGAATTCAATATGAAACGCTTTAAATTCCTAAAATTTAGAACCGAAATATATTGCATTTTCAACAAAATAGTTGAATTTTCAACAACAACAAAAAAGATTTTCTAACAAAAGAGATGAATTTTTAACTCAAAAAGACGCATTTTCAACAAAAAATTAATTTTTAACCAAACGGTTGCATTAACAACCAAATAGCTCAACTTTCAAGCTGAAGATAATTTTTTTAACAAGATAGTTACATTTTTAAACCAAAAACATTAATTTTTTCGAAGACTGCTGAATTTTCAATAAAAAAGTTTACTTTTAACAAAGAAAGATGACTTTTCAACAATAAAAGATTAATTTTTTACCCTAAGGACGAATTTTTAATAAAATAATTCAATTTTCGAACAAAAAACATGACTTCAACAAAGCACTTACATTTTACACAAAATAATTACATTTGCCACAAAATAATTCCATTTTTAACAAAGAAAAGGAATCTTCAACTAAGAATATTAATTTTCTATCAAAAGACGACTTTTCAACAAAATACTTCAATTTGCAACCAAATAGTTGAATTTTAAATTAAAAAAGATAAGTTTTCGACCAAAAATAGATTATTTAAATTGTCAGTTAAATTACTTTTAAACAAAATTCTCAACCAGTAGAATACAACGAAGAAATAAAATTTGTTAACAAAATACTTGAATCCTCAACCAAATAGATGAATTTTCATGAAAGAATAATTTTCTACCCAAAAAGACGAATTTTCAACAAAAGAGTTTAGTTTTCAAGCAAAAAAGTCGAATGTTCTTCGAAAAGTTGACTTTTAAACCGGGGAAAAAAGAAATTTCAATAATAAAGTTAAATTTTCAAATAAATAGTTGAATTTGCAACCAAAAAGGTGGAATTTTCAACTCAAAAGATGCATTCTTAACCCAAAAAGATGAATTTTCAACGCAAAAAATAATTTTCAACTAAACGATTGCATTAAACACCAAATGGTTGAATTTTTAAACTAAAAAGATGAAAATTCAACCAAAAACAGCTCCATTTTCAAGCCAAAACGACGATTTTTTTAAGACAGTTAAACTGCCAACACGAAAAGTTGAATTTTCAATACAAAAAGGATTTTTATCAAATCTTCAACAAAATAGTTGCATTTTTAACAAACAATACATGAATTTTCAACTAAAAAAGATAAGTTTTCAATAAAAAACGGAATATTAAAATTTTTAGTGAAATTACTTGTCAACAAAAATTTTTCTACCCAAAAAGACGAAATTTCTATAAAAGACTTAAGTTTGCAAACAAAAAAGTCGAATGCTTTTTAAAGCAGTTGATTATTGAAACGATAAAGAAGAATTTTCAAAAAGAAAATTAATATTTAACCAAGAAAGATGACTTTTCAACCTGATAGTTGAAATTTTAACCAAAAAAAATATATGTTTTCAACCAAAAATGGAATCGTTAAACTTTTAGTTTGAAAAATTAATTTTTAACAAAAGAACAACCTAATTTTCAACAAAGCAGTTAAATTATCCAAATAAATAGTTTAATTTTTAACCAAATAATTGAAATTTGCATAAAACTAGTTGAATTTTCAACTGAAAATATGAATTTACAAGCAAATAGTTGAACTAAAAAATATTAATCTTCAATTGAAAATATAAATTTTCAAAAAAATAGAAATAGTTACATTTTCAGTATAAAAAAAACTTTTTAGTCAAACATAAAACGAATTTTCAACAAAATATTTTAATTGTCAACCAAAGTGATGAATCTTAACAAAAAAATGAATCATTGACCAAGTAGTCCAACTTTCAAACAAGTAGTTGAATTTTTTACCCAAAAAGATGACATTTGACAAAATAGTTGCATTTTCAACCAAATAGTATGATTTTTAACCAAACAAAGTGAATTCCGAACCAAAAAAGAAGAATT
The DNA here is from genome assembly GCA_011634705.1 of Andricus grossulariae. Classification (NCBI taxonomy): domain Eukaryota; kingdom Metazoa; phylum Arthropoda; class Insecta; order Hymenoptera; family Cynipidae; genus Andricus; species Andricus grossulariae. The sequence continues at coordinate 32,621 of JAABKJ010000206.1, forward strand.
CTTTTAAAAAGAGGAAAACATGGAAATAGAGGAAAGATGGTGAAGTCTGAAATATGAAAGTGATTTTTAAATTTATTAAGTTATCATTGAACTGTACCATTGCAGGCCCATTTTTCGCAAACTTTGTTAAAATTTATTATCAGGAAACGAACTAAACGTTACCAAAGTTCGTAACGCTACTTCCCCCCCCCTTTATAACCTTCGTTTGTGGACAGCCCTCAAGTCTATCAGTACTTTTTCTTGAATAACGAAAAAAAAAGAAAAAAAATTATCCCAAACTTTTGGTGCCTTTACAAATTTTCCCGGTTAATTAATAGGCATTAATTTATAGTTTGCTGAAAGTGCATAAACGTAAGACATTTGTGACGTTCATAGTTCAATTTCTCTACGCCATGATTTTTCTAAAAGGGGTTTTTATGGTTCATTTGAATGTTTTTTTTTCTCTTTAACTTTTCATCAAACAACAGAAGTACCTGATTAAAATTTGATGTTATAATGACTATAAATTATACTTTCAGTGGAATGTCCTTTGAAGTTTCAGAAAGAAGTGACGGATTATAGAAGCTATGCAAAAGTTTGATGGGCACGAGTTGTTGAGTAAAATATAAAATCTGTACAAACCTGTATAGGTCCTCGATATGGAGGTGGAGGACCAGGATACGGAGGCGGTGGAGGCGGCGGTGGGGGCAGAGGCATGCGGGGACCAATCATGTGACTGACGGAAACTACCCTTCCAGCAACATTTTGCACTCCTGCGACTCTCATCCCAAGTCGTTGATGTTGTTGAACTGTAAATAAGAAACAAAGTTCGAAATTCATGTAACATTAGCGAACAAGAATAGATAGGGATTTTTAAGTTGGTCTCACAGGCCTCGGACTATTTTGAGATACTCAGAATAGCGTCAATAGTAGCATACATTTGAAAAAATAGTAGTAAAATAGTGTCATGCAATTTTTTAAATATTAAATCGAGGAGATAACTATTTTTGAAATATGGCATACATGCGGTTCATTAAAATAAGCATTTTTGGTAAAAAAGCTTTTTTTAATTATGCATATTTAGGTCAAATTAATGTGGGTTTTGTATTAAATTCAATTTTTAACGCTTCAAATTCCTAACTTTTCAAGTAAAAATATTGCATTTTCAACAGAATAGATCAATTTTTAACAAAACAGTTGAATTTTAAGCCAAAAAGATTAATTTTTATACCAAAAGACAATTTTTCAACAAAATACATGAATTCTAAACCAAATAGTTGAATATTAAACTAAAAAAGATCAATTTTTAATTAAATAGTTGACTTTTAAACTAACAACAAATCAGTTTTCAACCAAATAGTTGAACTTTGAACTAAAAAAGATCAGCTTTCAACCAAAAAGGGAATAGTAAAATTTTCAGTTGAAAAAAGTAATATTCCACACAAAAAAATATCAACTAAACTGATGAATTTTCAACTAAAATGATGAATCTTCAACGGGAATAGATGAATTTTAAACCAAAAAGATAAATTTGTAACAAAAGAGTAACTTTCAAGCAAGTAGTTCTATTTTCAATCAAAAAGATGAATATTACATTAAAATGATGAATATCTAGCTGAAATACTTAAATTTTCAACCAAAAAGATGAATTCCTAACTAAAGAGTTTAATCTTCAAGCAAGTAGTTTGATTTTTAACCAAAAAGATTAATTTTCTTAACTAAAATGATGAATATCTAACTGGAATACTTGAATTTTCAACCAAAAAGATGAATTTTCAAACAAGAAGAATAATTTTCTACCAGGAAGGACGATTTTTCAACAAAATGCATTAATTTTTATCTAAAAAAATAAGTTTTTAACCAAATAGTTAAATTTTGAATTAAAAACATCAATTTTCAACCAAAAATGGAATAGTAAGATTTTCAGTTAAAAAAATAATTTTCCACACAAAAAATGTCACCCAAACTGCCTAATTTCCAGCTAAAATGATGAATCTTCAACTGGAATAGTTGAATTTTCAATCACAAATATAAATTTTCGAATAAAATTATGAATCTTTAATTCAAATACTTGAATTTTTAACCGAGAACATTAATTTCTACCAAAAAAGACGAATTTTAAACAAAATAGACGAATTTTCAACTAAAAAGATCAATTGTCAGCCAAAAATGAAACAGTTAAATTTTCAGTTAAAAAAGTTAATGTTCAACCCAATAGATGAATTTTCAACTAAAATGATGGAATAGTCAATTGGAAATTACATTTTCAGTTGAAAAGAATCTTCGATCGAAAAAAAAATTAATTTGAATAAATAGTTAAATTTTCAAACGAAGTAATGAATTCTCAACTGAAATGATGCATCTTTAACTGGAATACTTGAATTTTTAACCGAGAAGATTAATTTCTACCAAAAAAGGCGAATTTTAAACAAAATACACGAATTTTCAACTAAAAAGATCAATTGTCAGCCAAAAATTGAAAAGTTAAATTTATAGTTGAAAAAGTTAATGTTCAATCCAAGAGATGAATTTTTAACTAAAAAGATGGAATGGTCAATTGGAAGTTATATTTTCAGTTGAAAAAAATCTTCAAAAAAAAAATTTTTTTTTTTTAATTAGTCAAATTTTCAAAAAAAGTGGTGAATTCTCAACTAAAATGACGAATCTTCAACTGCATTAATTGAATTTTAAATCAAAAAGATGAATTTTCAACTAAGAAAATTAATTTCTACCAAAGAAGACGAATTTTCGACTAAAAAGGATAACTTTTCGACTAAAAATTTAATAGATAAAAAAAATGTTGAACCAAAGAGATGAATTTTTAACAACAACGATGAATCTTCAATCAAAAAATTAATTTTTAACAAAAGGGTTAAGCTTTCAACTAAGTAATTAAATTTTCATTCCAAAAAAGATTAATTCTGAACAAAAAATATAGTAGTTGATATTTAAACAAAAAAAAATTATTTTTTTAGAAAGTAGTTCAACTTTAAACCAAGTAGTGGATTTTTCAACCAAAAAAGATTAATTCTTAACGAAACAGTGGAATTTCCAACCAAAAACTATGAACGTTCGACTAAAAAGAATAATTTTCAACCCGAAAAGATGCATTTTCAACGAAGTTAATTTTTAACCAAACGATTGCATTACAACCAAATAGTTGAACTTTTAAGCAAGAGACATTTTTTTGACAAAAGAGTTAAATTTTCAAACCAAAAAGACGATTTTGTTTTCAAATACTGTTGAATTATCGACAAAAAAGTCCATTTTAAAAGTAGAAAGATGACTTTTCTGCCATAAAAGATGAATTTTCAATTGTAAACGAAGAATTTTTAATCGAAGAGTTGAATTTTCGACCAAAAAAGATGACTAAAACTTAAAACCTACAAAAAGATTCATTTTCAACAAAATGGTCGAATTTTAAAACAAAAAATATTAAAATTTAATAAAAAACAGTTGCATTTTCAAGGCAAAAAGACGATTACTTCCAAGACAGCTAAATTTTTAACCCAAAAATAATATTCATCAAAACAGTTGAATTTTCGACCAAACAGGATGACTCAACAAAAAACCTAAATTTCCAACAAAATAATTAAACTTTCAACAAAATAGTTGAATTTTTAACGAAATAGTTGAATTTTTAACCAAGATGATTAGTTTTCTACCAAAAAGCAAATTTTCATCCCAAATGGATTCGCTAAATTAACAGTATAAAAAATTAATTTTTAACAGAAAAACATAAATTTTTAAATAGATTAATTTTTAAATAAATAATTGAAATTTCCACTAAAATAGTTGAATTTTCAACTAAAAATATGAAATTACAAATCAATAGTTGAATTTTTAACCTACAAAGATTAATTTTCAACCAAGAAGATCAATTTTCTACCAAGAGACGATTTTTTTACTTTTCGAAATTCTTTTTTTTTTCTGGTTTGGAAATTAATTTTTTTTCAACTGAAAATTTAACTATTCCATTTTCGGTTAGAAATTGATATTTTTTAGTTGAGAATTGAATTATCTGGTTGAAAATTCATCTATTTGGTTGAAAATTCGTCTTTCCGGTTGGGAAAGTCATCTCTTTTGGTAGAAATTTCTTATTTGTTTTGTTAAAAAATACAACTTGCTTGTTGAGGATTCAACCATTTTGTTAAAAATTAAGAACTGGATTTAAATTGATAGAGTTTTCTTTTAAAAATTAGTAAAATACACTATCATTCCCCGATTTCCTGGTCCAGCAACTACCCTGGTCCAAGCCCTAGGCTCCGGAAGACTTGAACTAAGGTACTAAAGAAAAGGAATTCTAAAAATATCAATGTTCCTCACCTTGCAAATGCGTTTGGGCAATGCGTTGCGGATGGCCCGGGAAGGTGGTAGGATAGCTGACAGTGACGGTATTGGTAGACGTAACGATTCCGATGGTACCATCCGGAGCAAGCAGTTTTGTGCCAGGAGCCATAGGTCTTCCTAACGCTGCCGCTTGCTGCACATGCTGATTCATCTGCTGCACAGATGCCGAAATTGGATGAGCTTGAGGCAAAACTTGAGTTGCTGGCTGAGAAGTTTGCGACGTAGGTGCCTGATTGATTGCCTGCATTGACTGTACTTGCGTTGGAGCAGTGGTAGTCTCTGCTGGAGCTTGAACAGTGCTCGTCACTCTTCCTTCGTTCTTGTCCGTATGAGATGTTGTCGTTCCACCCAAGTCTTCCGATTTAGGCTCTTCCTTCGTCACTTTTTTCTGCTTCTCTTCCTTCGTTTCAACCTCCACTTGCTCCAGATCCAAATCCAGGATGTTCGTCTTCTCTCCTCCGGTGATATTGTCCAACTCTGGGTCAGCGTATTCCAAAATGTTGAAGTCGGCGCCCATTTCAGCTGTAACAGACGAGAAAGGAATATTGAACAAAGTTGCAGGTGAATAGAAAGAGGCGCGGATCCAGAAAAGTGACATAGAGATAGAGACTCATTAAATTGACCAATTTTGCTGTATATATATATATTTTTTTTAATATTTAATATCATTCTATAAAAATTTTAAAATTATTACTTTTATACCCTTCATCAAAGCATTCAAAGCACTAGAACTCTTCTAAATTTAAAGTATTTAAAACAGAAATTAAATCTTTTTAATTCATCCATTCATCAAACAATTTTATTAGACTTTTTTCGAATTTAGGATTCTTTTTTCGTGTCTGAAAAAAGTTCTCCATTTACTCTCCATTTTTTCTCAATTTCTTCATTATTCTTTTACGAGAACAAAATAAATCTTAAAGGATTTTATACACATTTTCACAAAAATATCAGACAGAACAAAATTCTCTCTGGGGTTTTTGAGTATGTTGACTTGAACTTTAATTATTTCAAGAAATGTGCAAATCTTTTAATCGTTTTAAGGAATTTTCAAAGATTTTTAAGGGCTTTTTGTAGATTAAAGCCAAAATTTATGGCATTGCAAAGAATTTCCTAAACTTCATAAGGATTTTGAAAGATTTCATCGGATTTAAAACTTTATAGGGCGATTTTAATGATTTCAAGGGACTTCATAGAATGTTAAAGATTCTAAAGGATTTTTATGGGATGATTTCAAGTAGTTTTTAACGGATTTCAATATATATCAAAAAATTCTAAACATTTTATAATATTTATATAAATTCCAAAGAATTTCACAAGAATTAAGGGATTTTTCAGGATTCAAATATTTTGGTTAATATGTGGGTTTAAACAATTACTTTGAATTTCGAAAGATTTGAAAGAATTACATATGATTTATAAGATTTTAGAATATTGAAAAAGATTCCAAGGGATTTCAGAGGATTTCAAAAATTTACAAATATTTCAAAGGATTTTAAAGCGTTTTATAAACTTTTCGAGGACTTTAATAATTCTAAGGGATTTTAAAGGCTCTCAATTTCAAGGAATATCAACAGATTTCATGTAATTTCACGGGATTTTATAATATTTAAATGCATTTTAAAGAATTCATTCACAAGAATTGAGGTATTTCCAAGGATTCCAAACAAATTTCAAGAGTTCCAAACAATTTTAGGGAATTTTCAAGGATTTTAATGATTTTAAGGAATTCTAAACAATTTTAAGCAGTTTAAAAAAATTTCGGAACATTTGAAAGGATTTTATAGGACCTATAATGTTTTAGGATATTTTAAAAGATTACAAAGGATTTTTAAAGGATTTAAACATATTTAATAAGATCTCTGAAGATTTAAATGATTTTAAAGGAATTTAAAAACTCTCAAGGTATTTCAATATATTTTTCAGGATTTCAGAAAATATCAAATTTCATGGAATTTCAAGGGATTTTATTGAATTTCAACGGATTGTAAAGATTCAAAGTGATTTTATAATATTTCAAGGGGTATCAAAAGGAATTCTATGAGATTTAAGGAATTTAATAGGATTTCCAAGATTTGAAGGGGTTTCCATTTTTTTTTAAATTATAAGGACATTTTTTAAATTGATATTAAAAGTCATTAATTGATTAAGTTCAAATTTAATGCCCGTAAAAAATTAACAATTCTAAAGAATCAATGAGAACTGTACATTTTTAATTCGTTTTATCTGGTCAACTAAACCAACATAACAAATTAAACATTAAAAAATTAGTAACGTTCCTGATTGAGAATTTAAAAATTAAGAAACTTGAAATATATTTGCGAAATTAAACGTTTGAAGCTAAACAATTTAAGTTTCAAGGCTTCAAAAGTTGAACTATTTCAGAATTGCGCATTAAAAACTATAATTTTAAAATGAAATTATAGAAATTTTAAAAAGGATAAAAAATATTAAGAGGTACCGTATTATGTACTACCAAATGCCATTCAGTGATTAGATAGATTTTATTATCAAAAAATGAGATTTCTGTAAAAAAAACATTCACTGTCATTTTCATCGGTCAACATTGAAGTATTTAAAGACTGTGAACCTTTAAAGTTTAATTTCTAAATTCTAATTGGAATCCTTCAGAATTAATACATTCAAACTTGAAGCGTTGAAAATTAAATAATTCTAAACTTCGTTTAAAATTTTCGTTTAAAATGAATAATTTTCAAATTGGCAGACATCGAAGTGCTCTATGAAACTAAAAAAAGTATCAAAAAGTATATTTCTGAAGAGAAAAGTATCCTCAAAATTTAAAAAAAAAGTATTTAAAAAGTAAGCTTTTCAAATCAATCAAAAATTAGTTTTTAAATTACAAAATACTGTAAGAAATACCGCAAACTAAAAAAATAATGCATTTAAAACGAAAATTTCTTTTATTATTTTCTGTATGTAAATAACTGCACTTAAGACGGCATCTAAGGAGAAAGGAATGATCTAGAATTTGCGCAGATTTAGGCAGAGTAGGTTCCTTAGGTATACCTTTCTTTAATGTTTAATGAAAAAAGTAGCTTTCCATTGAAAAAAAAGGATAAAAAAAGTAGCCTTGTCTAAAAAAATATCAAAAAATTAATCTGACAAAGGGAGACAACATTTAATTGTAAATGTAAATTTCCATCAAACAGTAGCTCAGGCAGTATCTCTTCTGCTTCATAGCCGTAAGGTTGCATGTTCGATTCTCTCTGCCTTCACTTTTTTTATTTATATATTTTTTATTTCTTGAAATGTTTACAAATATAATTTCCTTCAATAATCTTCCAAAAATCTAGCAATAATAATTTTTAATGGACTAGTCACGTAAAAAATGACTTTATCTTTATCATGTTTCTCACTTTAAATATAATTGGTAAGCATTGTAAAAGAAATTAATAACATTTTTAGAGAAAAAAATTTTGGTTGCGAAAAACATGATACAATAAAGTTTAAAAAAAAATCAGTTTTCCGTGAAAATTTAAGCATTACAAAAATTATTATGTGCAGTATTTTTGATAAAAAAAAAACTGCAGACAGTAAGAGTAGAACTCGTAACCGATGGGAATTGTTTTTCATCAAAGTCTATATGACCTCGCAAATTAATACTCAGGTAATGAGCTTTCATTAAAAAAAATTATGAACCGAAACCAAAAATTACAATTGTCGGTCTCCCCTTGTGAAGTGCAAAAGTAATATCTTGAAAATTAATTATAAAACATTTCCATGTAAGCGGAACAACTTCATGTTACTTCTAGCTAAATGCGATGTTAAAACTGATTCACAAAGTGAATGAATGCATGAATTCAAAGATTACTATACATAATTTTTGGCAATCTTTCAAATATTAATATTTTTTATAATTTGTCTGCATTTCCCAGTGAACAAGAAAGGCGTGAAGGTAGATTGGAAAGTAGGAATGATAACAGATTTGATTAATTTACCAAGAAGCTCATCGTCGTCATCTCCCAAGTCTCCCAATATTGCACTAACGCCCTCGACCTCTCCCAAAGGAGCGCCCTCTTGCTCGAGTTTTTCCAGTTCGGCTGTAACGTTATCAGGGATTTCGGAAGGTTCGGGAGCACTGACACTGGGTTCGCTAACTCCCGTGGGAATTACAGGCGGACGGACCATTCCGTGAGCGCCCAGCATTCTTATTCCTTGACTCATTGCATCTTGGCCTGCGCGCACGATACGCTGGGCCATTTGTCCTTGATTGGGTTCTGAAGAACGAAAAATTGTGATTGAAATATTAGCTGCACCTGATGCGAATGATGAGAATTTAGAAAGAAGATGACAATCAGATTTGTACCTGAAAATCTTGGCTGCTGCAAGACCTCGTAGTGTTCGGGAAGAGCACTTCTGGGACCAGGAAGTCTTTGAAGAACTTGATTTCCTTGGAAGTGTTGTTGAGGCACACCAACTGGTAATGGTGGCCTCAAGAGCATTCTAGTACGTGGATCCAATCCCTGAAGTCTCGTGGAATCAAGCTTCCCTGCCATTGCGTGCCTTGGAGTAACGCCTGAAAATAAAAAGATGTCATTTCAATTCATGTCGTTTAATCTGACTATTCCCCAATTTTTCCCTGAGAAATTTTTCATTTTCCCTGACCATTAATATGTATTCAAAGACCAAAATTTTAAACTTGTAACATTTTAAGCACGGAAACTTCGGATTAAACTTATATCAAATTTGATAAACGGAATAAAACAATTAAAAATTTCTATTTTTTTATTTCTATCAAAAAAGATTACTTTTCTATCATAAAAAATGAATTATCAATCCAAAAGGACAACTTGAAAAAAAAATTATTTCAGACCAATAAAGATGACTTTTTATCAAAATAATTACATTTTGAACAAAATAGTTGAATTTTTCAATAAATTATTGAATCTTTAAACAAATTGTTGAATTTTCAACATAAAAAAAGATTAATTTTTAATTCAAAAGAACGACTTTTCTGACAAAATAGATGAAAGTTCAACAAAACAGTGGAATTTTCGACCAAAAAGCTCAAATATTAATTCTTTAGCAAAAATAAGAATTTTCGACAAAATAGTTTAATTTTCAATTAAAAAGATGAATTTTAAAACAAAATTATGAAGCTACAACCAACAGAAAAAATTTTTTTTTTGCAAAGTGGTTTAACTTTCAACCCAGAAGTTTAATTTTCCAACCAAGAAGACAAATTTTCAACAAATACAGATTCTTCAGTCAAAAAGAAAAAAAAGTTTATCCAAAATGTTTAAATTCCAAGCCAAAGGTAGAATTTTCCGTAAAAAGGTTAAATTTTCAACAAAAAAATATGAATTTTCAACCAAAAAAGTTAATTTTCAAACAAAAGCTTGCATTTTTAACCAAAAAAGACGAAATTTTAACCAAGAAGATTAGTTTTATAACAACAGATACGAATATTAAACTAAAAAAATATCAATTTTCAACAAAAAATGGAAAATTTACATTTTCAGTTAAAAAATGTTTACGAAGAAAAAGCGCATTTTCATCAAAATAGTTCAATTTTCAACCAAAGAGATGAACCTTCAACAAAAAAAGAATTTTTTTTTTACAATGTGGTTCAACTTTGACCCAAGTATTGAGATTTTGAATTATAAAAAATTAATTTTGAACCAAAAATCGAATAACTACATTTTCAATTGAAAAATTTAATTTTAAGCAAAAAAAATAGTTCTTAACAAATTAGTTGAACTTTCAATCCACTATATAAATTTTCAATTAAAATGATGAATCTTCAGCAGGAATAGTTGAATTTTCAGTTACAAAAATTAATTTTCAAAAAAAAAAAAAAAAAAAAATGGTTAACCACAGAGATGCATTTTTAAACAAAAATGATTAATCTTCAACCAAAAAATGATTTTTTGACAAAGTGGTTTAACCGCCGACCAAGTAATCGAATTTTTGATCAAAAAAGATGACATTGCTACCAAAAGAGATACATTTTTTAACCGAAAAAACGAATTAATAAAAAATAGTTGAATTTTCAATCCAAAACGAAGATTTTGCAACAAAAAGTTGATTTTCAATCAAGAAAAATTAACTTTCAATCAAATAGTTTTATTTTCAACAAAAAAGTTGACTTAGCAAGCACAGAGATGCATTTTTAGCCAAGAAAAAGAGGAAATTTCTACCAGAAGAGACACATTTTTAAATCAAAAAGACAAATTTTCAAATAAATAGTTGAATTTTCAACCAAGAAAGATTTCAGTTGAATTTTCAACACAAAAATATGGATGTTCAAGAAAAAAGTTAATTTTCTACCAAAATAGTTCAATTTTCAACTAAAATTATGAATCTTCAACAAAAACATGATCTTTCAACAAAGTTGTTCAACCTTAAACCAAGTAGTTGGATTTTCAACCAAAAAATATTTTTATTAAAAAATAACAGTTGAATTCAACCAAAAATTTCGAATTTTTAACCAAATATTTGAATCTTCAACAAAATAAGATTAATTTTCAACCAAACTGTCGCATTTATAACTAAAAAAGACGAAAATTGTACCAAAATAGATTAATTTTTAAATCAAAAACACAAATTTTCATCACTAAAATATAAATTTTCAAGAAAAAAGTTAATTTTCCACCATAATAGTTGAATTTTCAACCCAAAAAGACAAATTTTTAACAAAACAGTTGAATGTGCAACCAAAGAATTCAATTTTTAACTAAAAATATAATCTTCAGGAGGCATATAAATTACTCACCAAAATATTATATGAGGGCGTCCTCAAACTTCATTTTCAAAAATCCCTAAATTTCCCTAACCAATTTTTCATTTTCCCTGACCATTTATTATTTAAAGACCAGAATTTTAATCTTGTAACAGTTTTATCATACAATCTTTTTAAAACGGGATAAAACAATTTCAAATTAAAATTTTAAATTTTAAATTTATTATCCTTGACAGTTATTTAAAGTGCCTCTTATAAAAATTCCCTGACTTTTGCAATATTTTTTCCAAAATCCCTGACTTTCCCTGACCAATAAAATTCCCTCACTTTTCCCCGATTTTCAGGTTTTTCCTGACCTACGGCCAGCCTGTTTATGAATTATGAATTCGTAGTTCAAAGCTTTTCAAATTAAAAACAGGATTTTGAATCGACGCTTAACACTACAAATATTGGGACTCACCAATAGGATTTCTAATCAGGACATTAGGTGGTAACGGCATTCTAGGTCTGACAATTCCAGGAGGAAGAGGTTGTCTGAAAGTTCCTTCCGCAGTATTTCCGGAAGGCTGAGGATGCTGTGGCAATTGTATTTGTCCAGTTTCAAATTGTTGAGGTAGAACATCACCGGTATTTTGTCCATCTGGAAAAAAATATTAAAAAATATAAAACATACGCATATTGTCCACATTTTAAATTTACGCGGTCTATGTACTTTTTGCTTAGCTTTTCTATCTCCAGTTCTTAAAATTAAATAGAGTAAGAACTCAACCTACAATATTTTTATGACATCAAGTACAGGACACGGACTCACTTTAGAGATCAGAAATAATTTCAACAGTGGTATAAATTTTGCAAAATAATACCAAGATATTAGCATGCAATTTTTTAAATTAAATTTAGAAAAATTTAATTTCTTAGGAATACAGGGTAAAAGTTTTAGACAAAAAACTCTAATTAATAAAGTTTTTCTTTTTTTTTTAACGAAGAAAATTGAAAATTGTAACTTGAATTTTGTTCTTACCATAAACTCCTATGAATTTGCAAATTAAACTACTTGTCAAACCCATAATATATTTTTTTTTAACAGAACAGTACAGTAAAGAAATTCCATATTAATAATTTTGCATTCTATATGGAGGCATTGGGAATTTATAAAAGATTTTATTAGCTATATAAATTCTAAACTTAATTTATTAAAGTGCTATTTTTATATTTTGTTATCATTTGATGAGATTTTGAATAAAATCTTTTGATTTTAATCAAATTTATTATCCTAGAGTCCCTACAGAATTTTGATTTCAGAATTCCAGGTCTTTTCCAGATTTTTTCAAAGGTAATTTAAAAAAAAATCTAAATCTTACGCTGGCAGTTCCACTTCAGAAAAATTTAGACTTTCAGAGGAAGAAAACAATGGCATTAATGAATAATAATCGCATAAAATGAAACTAATTTAATCTAATGATTTGAAATATTTGCAAAGATAAAGAAATATTTTGAAAACTAATTCCTACTTCACTAATTCAAATAAAATTCATTTTTCTTCCAAACGCGATAAATTTAATTTTGAAATATTTTTCAATTTCAGGAATTCTACATACGATGAATTATTTAAAAATAAAGTTGAATCCAATTTTACGGAGTCACACATTTTAATTATTTTTCAATTAAAGGATTGATCAAAACTTTATAATATTTATTTTAAACATTTTAAACTTACCAACTTACATTATTTTCAAATGAGATAAGTTTATAGTTGAAATACATTTTGAACTTGAGTTGTGGGAATTTAAAAACTTTTTTTATTCAAAGATTTTTTTAATTTGGGATAATTTCGAGGCTCTAGTTTCTTGTTGTTGTAGATTTAAGTCCTTGCAAAAATATTAATTGGGAAGGATTTCTAATTTGAACCCTCTTCAAAACAGAAAACTTTTATATTTTATATTTTTGATATTTATAAAAGGCGCATCCTTTCAATTTGATGTTTTTTACTGTTGGATGTAATTAAATCAAATTGCTGATTTAAAAACTCTTTCAATTTGAGATAATTTTTAAACGATATTTAATTTAAAATATATTGAAAATTAAGGTTTTCATTTGGGAATAATAATGACTGAAATATGAATGTGTTCAGTTTTAATAATGATATCTGAATTTATTCGATTCCGGACGTTTTCGACTTTAAAAACTTCAACCAATAAGTTTTACAAATAAAATAGATAGATTTTTGAAATATTTTTCTTTAAAAAGTCGAAAAAGGTAAAAAATGAAATACAATCCGAGGCCTAAGATGGTGAAGAATAAAGAGCAGATAAATTTATAGCATTTTAAATTAATTTTTGTATAATCAGTCTCTGGGACTATTTTCCGGTGACGTATTTAAAGCTTAAAAGTGACCAAAAGTTAATTCCTAATTAAAAAATTACTAAAAGTGACTAATGTGCATTAATAACATGTCTATGTTCTTTCGAATTCTTCTAAATTCAAAAGAATTCGATGGAATTTATACGAATTCCAGGTGAATTTAAACAAATTTAGGATGAATACAAAAAATCAAATAAAAAAAAACAATTAATGAAATAAAATTCGAGTGAATTTAGAGGAATTTAAAGGGAAATGAAAAGAATTAATAAATATTTTAAAAAATCCTAAATATTCCACTGATTTCAGTCGAGTGAATTTAGAAGAATTCAAGGGAATTCAAGAGACTATGATGAAATTCATAAAAATAAGTAAAATGGGAGTGAACAGAATTCATGTCAATTTAACAGAATTTTAGTAAATAAAAAAAGTTCAAACAATAAAAAAAAAAAAATGAATTGGATAACATTCGAGTGAATTTAGAGAAAATTAAGGGAAATGAGGAGCATTCGATGTAATTCATAAAAAACCTAGTGAATTGAAATAATTCCAAAATCTTTCAGTAATTTCAGAAATTAGATTGTATTTATAAGAATTCAAGAGAATTCACAAGAATTTGGTAACGTACCTAAGAATTTTAGGCAAGTTTAAACTACTTCAGGGTGATTGGAAAAAAAATTAACAAACAACTTACTAAATCCATTTAAATTAAACAGAATTTAGAGAGTCAAAAAAATCAAGAGAATTCGTAAAAATTCAAAAAATGTAAAAGAAGTTAGGATAAATTAATAAGAATTCAGGGGGAATTCGAAATGAATTGAAAAACTTGACAAAATTTAAAAAAATCCAAAATATTCCACTGATTTAAAAAAATAGAGTGAATTGAGAAGAATTTAAGGGAATTCAAGAGACATTGATGAAGTTCATTTAAAAGTGAAAGAATATAATTAACATAAATTTTAAAAATTAAAAAAATTCCATCGAATTGAGTGAAATGGGAGAAAGAAGAATTCAGGGAAAATTCAACAGAATTTAAGTGATCAGAAAAAAGACCCCGAAATTAAAAAAAAAAAAAAACGAATTAAATTAAATTAAAGTAAATTTAGAGAAATGTAAGGGAAATAAGAAAAATTAAATGTGATTCAGAAAAATTCTAGTGACCTGAAAAAAATTCCCAAATATTCCACTGATTTCAGTAAAAGGCGAGTTTAAGAGACTTCAGGGTGAATTAAAAAAAAACTAAAAAAAAAAAGGTTTACATCCATTTAATTGCGTAGAATTGCGTAAATTTAGAGAATTCATTCAGAAGAACTCAGAGAGATTTAAAAAGATCAGGAGAATTTCAACGAATTCAAAAAAATTAAATGGATTTAGGATAAATGAATAAGAATTCGGGGTGAATTCGAAATTAATTCAAAAAAGTTGTAAAAAATCCAAAATATTCCGCTGAAAAACAAATTTTTAATTACATTTTTTTGATCGAATTGAGGAAAATAGAAGTGAACAGACATCATATCAGATCCAACAGCATTTAAGTGCATTGAACAAAAAATAAAAAATAAAACAACGAATTAAATAAAATTCGAGTGAATTTAGAGAAATTTAAGGGTAATGAGAAAAATTCTATAAAATTCATAAAAATTGAGGGTGAATTAAAAAAAATTGAATCGAATTGAAAACGATTTTAAAATATTAAAAAAAAATGCATTGCATTCATTAAATTTAGAACTAATTGACAAAAAGTAATGGGAATTCAAAAGAATTAGGTGATATTTATAAGATTTCCAGGTGAATTTTAAAGAATTCAGGACGAATTCAAAGAATAAAAAAAAAAATGAATTAAATAAAATTCGAGTGAATTTAGTGAAATTTAAGGGAAATGCGATGAATTCGATGTAATTCATAAAAATCCTAGTAAATTAAAACCAAATTCTAAAAATCCAAAATATTCCAATGATTTCAGTAAAATTGGTGTGAATTTATGAAAATTCAAGGGAATTCCAAAGAATTTGATAACATGCCTCAAGGTGAGTTTAAAAGACTTTCTAGTGAGAAAAAAAATGAAAAAAATAAATTTAAATCCATTTAAGTGAGTAAAATTGGGTGAATTTAGAAGGATTCAAGTGAATTAATTAAATTTGGAATTATATGAGAAAAATTCATGGCAATTCAAAAGAATTTGATGAAATGCCTAAGAATTCAAGGTGAATTAAAAAAACTTCAGGGTGTATTGAAAAAAACCTAAACAATAAAATCTTGAATTGACTGAACTAAAAAAAATCCAGAGCATTCAAAATAATTCGGAGTGAATTCCAAATGAATTAAAAATAAATTGAAAAAAAAAAGTTACAAATCCTAAAAATTCCATTGATTTTCCCAACCCACAGGTTTTTTTTGTGAACTAAACCTATACCTTTGGTAAAAATAGAATTGAATTTTACTTATTTCAAAAAGGGCTCAATACTTTTTTTTCTTTAAATATTTAAAACGTTTAAAAACTGTCCAAAAGTAATAAATCATAAAGAAATTACTAGCACAAAGCGCTTTACTGACCTTAATGACAAAAAACGATTTTTTTTTAAAGACAGAAAGCACCATAAAATGCAGTTTTCAATTTATCCAATTAATTTATCATACTTTTTTACTCAGTTTTTAGTGCAGAATAACACTGCTGGAAGAAAAATTCAAAATATGTAAAATAAAGAATTGAATTTCACTTCTTTTAAAAAGTGCTCGATTCTTTTTTTCTTCAAATATTTAAAAAGTTTAAAAACTATAAAAAGTAAAAAACAATAAAGAAACCTCAGAGTGCAAAAACGCTTTAATAACCTTAATGACAAAGAAACATTTTCGGCTGTACAGAAACCCCCATAAAAAGCACGAATTTAAAATATGTAATATAATTGAAAAATTTTCCTACATTGGAATTGTACTTATTTCAAAAAGGGCTTGATACTTTATTTTCGTTTTGATTATAAATCACTTCAAAATTATTAGAAAAAAGTATTCTGTAAAGAAAAGTCGAGTGCAAGAACTTTCAGGTTGAAAAGCATGTAAAAGAATTCAAAGGAATTCAAAAGAATTCAAAAGAATTCGAAAGAATTCAAAGGAATTTAAAAAATTGCAATGAAATTCAGGAATACATGATATTTTTGTTTTCATTTATTGAAACAAGTGACTAGGGCGATCTTTTTATTTAAAAAATGACTCTGGCCACTTTATCTTAAAATAGTGACTAAAAATTAATTTGAGAAAAAAAAGTAATTCAAAGTCACTCAAGTGGACTGTGTGGCAGACCTGTATAATACCATTAAATATTTATTTATTTTTTTATTTAACATAGGATTTCAAATGATTTCAAGGAATTTCACAGGATTCCCCAGATTCTAAGAAATTTTACAGAATTCCAAAAGAGCTGAAAGATTTCAAATATCAATAGATTTCAACGAATTTCAAGGGATTCCAGAGAATTCCAAAGATTTCAAAAAATTTAAAAGGTTTTAATATGATTTCAATAGATTAAAAAATGTCCAGGTATTTTTAAGAGTTTCGCAGCATTTCCAAAGTATTTAAGGGATTTCTAGGGAACTTTGGAAAATAAATTAAATGACATTCAAGGAATTCCTAGTGATTTCAAAGTTTAAAAAGGATTTCATTTGTTTTAAGAACTTCTATGAATAAGTTTAATTTAATTTATATTTAAGAGATTTCAAATGATTTCCATTTATTTTTAATGGATTCTTCCATTTTCTGAAGATTTCAAGAAATTAAATAAATTTCGAGAGATTTTAAATAATTTTATAGGATTTCCAAAGTTTTCAAGGGATTTCTAGACAACTTTGGGAAATAAATTAAATTAAATGATATTTCAAGGTATTCTTAGCGATTTCAAACATTTTAAAGGAT
Source organism: Andricus grossulariae (assembly GCA_011634705.1). NCBI lineage: Eukaryota > Metazoa > Arthropoda > Insecta > Hymenoptera > Cynipidae > Andricus > Andricus grossulariae. The sequence goes on from JAABKJ010000206.1 coordinate 49,914, forward strand.
TTTATTGAATCGCCAAGGATTTCAAGGAATTTCAGACTTCTTAGGACCTGAATTTTTTTTTTTTTTCTTTTTTAGAGAAACTCAATGAATAAGTTTAATTTGACTTATATTCAAGAGATTTAAAATTATTTCTACTTATTTCAATGGATTTTAACGTTTCCCGGAGATTTCAACAGATTTAAAAGGATTTCATATGATTTCAAGAGATTAAAAAATGTCCAGGGACTTTTTAAGAGTTTGGCAGGATTTCAAAAGTTTTTAAGGGATTTCTGGTGATCTTTGGAAAATAAATTAAATGACATTCAAGGAATTCCTAGCGATTTCAAACATTTAAAATGATTCAATTTTTTATTTTCAAGAGCTTCTATGAATAAGTTTAATTTAATTTATATTCAAGGGATTTCAAATGATTTTTATTTATTTTTAATGGATTCTAACATTTTCTGAAAATTTCGAGAGATTAAAAAAATTTCGAGGGATTTCAAGTAATTTTATAGGATTTCCAAAGTTTTGAAGGATTTCAAAGATTTCTAGGGATTTGAACTTGTTTTTTTTTCTAACTTTAATGAGCAAGTTTAATTTAATGGATTCTTACGTTGTTTGAATATTTCAAGAAATTACAAAATTTCAAGGGATTTCAAAGAATTTTGTACGATTTCCGAAGTTTTCAAAGGATTTTTAGAGAGTTTTGGAAAATAAATTAAATTAAATGACATTTTAGAGAATTTCTGGCAATTTCAAAGATTTCAAGGGATTTTAAAGAATTTTGTACGATTTCCGAAGTTTTCAAGAGATTTTTAGAGAGTTTTGGAAAATAAATTAAATTAAACGACATTTTAGGGAATTCCTGGCGATTTCAAAGATTTCAAGGGATTTTAAAGAATTTTGTAGGATTTCCAAAGTTTTTAAAGGATTTCTAGACCACTTTGGGAAATAAATTAAATTAAATGACATTTCAAGGAATTGCTAGCGATTTGAAATATTTTACGGGATTTTAAGGTATCCTAGTAATTCAACGAATTTTACAAGATTTAAAAGATTTTATTGAATCGCCAAGGATTTCAAGGAATTTTAAAGACTTCTAGGGATTTGATATTGTTTTTTTTTCTTCGAAACTTCAAATGGAATTTCAAATGATATCTACTTATTTAAATGAATTCTTATGGTTTCCAAAAATTTCACAAGGTTTTAAGAGTTTTGAATGATTTTTTAGAGAATTGCAGGGGATTAATTACATTTTATTTCAAAGGATTTCTACAGATTAAAAAATCCTGATAGGATATAGAGAAATAAAAAAATTCAAACGACTTTAAAGATGTTAAGATATTTTAAAAGATTCCAAAGAATTTTAAAAGATTTAAAAAATATCAAGTGATGTCAAAGAATTTGTAGGATTTCCAAAAAGCTTTCGAGGAATTTCAAAGAATTTCAGAATCTTTAAGGGACTTTATAGGACCACCAAGTATTTCAAAAAGTTTAGGGAATTTTTGCAAATTTCAAGGGATTTACACAGATTACTAGAGAACTTTAGGGAATAAATTTAATTTATTTTCAAGAGATTTTAAATTATTCCCAAAAATTTCTATTTCCAACATATCAAAGGAATTAAAAAGGGGTTTAAAGATTTCAAAGGACTACTATGGATTTAAACAGATTCCAAATATTTAAAAGGATTTTAAAATATTCTAAATGTATCAAGGGAATTCACAGATTTTCTACTTATACTACTTCTACTTCTATTTTCTACTACGTCTACTTTTTACAATATTTCCTTCAATATTTTTGTATTGCTTATTCAAATGCTGATTATCCTATAATTGCCTTCTATATAATGATGTTCTACAATAAATTTCCTTCAGTCGCGAAAAAATTATAGGAAAATCATCATGGGCCTATACTGATTTCCCTATAGTATTCTTTCGAAAGGGCCATGCAATCTCTATAAAATCTCCAGTGATTTCTATAAGATTTCATTGAATTCCATGCAATCTTCTGCAATCACATGGAATCTTTTGCAATATATTTTGCAATCCCTTGCATTCTTGCAATCTATTGTACGAAAAACCAGAACGAGGTGGATACCAGGACGAACTGAATAATGGGAAAAAGTGACTGGGTTTTAATGCCAAATTTCTGTAGTATTTTTATATGAGTGGCAATATTTATAACGAATTTTATAATCAGCCTTTTTAACAATTACTTGTTATTTTTTAATTGAAAATTTTCTTTTTGACATGGCGATGGAAATTTTGTTCATTGACAGATTATTATCAATTTTCAAGGAAATAAAATTGCTTTCAATATTCTTTCACTGATTTTTTCGATTCAGGTTAAGCCGGTGTATCAAAATAATTTGTTTTTTTTTGGAAACCAAATAAAATTATTCATAATTTTTATGTCTATGAAGGGTGTCTACTCAAATTCGAGAGAAAAATTCGTTGACAATTCCAGGGGTTTTCCAGGTATCTCAAGATTTTACCGGGTATAATTTTTTATGGTACGCAGTCATTCAAGTATTTCGCATTTTCTTAAACAATTGACTCGGAATACGTATACAATTTCGCTAGTTCATTATAATTAACGTTTTTTTTTCAGTCTTTGTAAATAAATGTTTATTTTACCTTCATATACTTAAAACTCAGTGCAAATTTAACAGAATAATATTTTGAATAAAATATATGTTCCAGATGAGTAGACACCCTGTAAAAACAGGGAAAATAAGGAGATTTTCATGAAGATAGGAAAATATATTCTGTAAAGTAAAAATAACGTGGATATTATATTAAATCCAATTTAAAACTCTTCAAATTCTTCAAATTTCAATTGAAAATACTGCATTTTCATCAAAATAGATGATTTTTAACCAAATAGTTGATTTTTTTTACAGAAAGGACAAATTTAAAAAAAAAAAGACATGTATTTTCAGCCAAATAGTTGAATTTTCAACTAAAGTGGCGGAACATTCAACAAGGATAGTTAAATTTTGAAGTTGAAAATTAATTAGAAAAAAAAATGCAACAAACAAAAGTTTTTAATAAAATAGTTAAATTTTCAGTTAAAAAAATTAATTTAACCACGTGTTGAATTTTCAACCAAAAAGATTAATTTAAAACTAAAAAGATTAATTGTCTGCCCAAAAATACAAATTTTCAAAAAAAAAAAACAAAAAAAAACATGAATTTTCAACTAAAAAAGATAAATGTTCAACCTAAAATTGAAGAGTTAAATTTTCAGTTAAAAGAACTAATTTTCAATCTAGGAGATGAATTTTCTACTAAAATGATGGAATATTTAAATAACGTAAGTAAATTTTCAGTTTAAAAATTAATTTTCAACAGAAAAAACAACTTGCCAACAAAATAGTTCAATTTTGAGCTAAAAAAATTGATGTAAAAAAAATCTCAACAAAATAGTTCAATTTTCAATCAAAATAACAAATCTTCAACTGTAATAGTTGAATTTTTAATCGAAAAAATGAATTTTCAACTAAAATTATCAATTTCCAAACAAAATTGTTTAATTTTTAACAACAAAAATAGTTTAATTTTCAGTTTAAAAAATTGAGTTTCAACCAAAGAGATGAATTTTCACTAAAATGATGGAATATTGAACTAGATTAGTTAAATTTTCAGTTTAAAAATTAAATAGCAACAAAAAAAAAAACTTTTCAACTAAATAGTTAAATCTTCAGCTGGAAAATTAATAATAAAAAAATTGTAAAAAAATAGTTAGTAGAATTTTCAACCAGGAAGATTAATTTTTCATCACAAAAGACGAACTTTCAACAAAAAAACATGAAATTTCAACTTAAAACGATACATTTTCAACCAAAAATTGAATAGTTAAATTTTCAGTAAGAAAATGTAATGTTTAACCAAAGACATGAATTTTCAACTTAAATGATAGAATATTCAATTGGAATAGCTACATTTACATTTTCAGTTAAATAAAAATAAAAAAATAAAAATTTAACAAAATAGGTAATTTTTTAGCCGAAAAAAATTATTAAAAAAAAAAGGTCAATTAAATAGTTTAATTTTCAATCAAAATAATGAACCTTACACTGTAGTAGTTGAATTTTCCACAAAAAATATGAATTTTCAACCAAAATGATGAATTTTCAACTGAAATTATGGATTGTCAATTGAAATAGTTGAATTTTTAACAAAAAAGATGAGTTTTCAACAAAGAAGATTAATTTTCTATACAAAAAAGACGAATTTTCAACAAAAAAGCGAAATTTAAACTAAAAAAGTTAAATTTTCAGCCAAAAATTTAATAGTTAATTTTTCAGTAAAAAAATGTTATGTTTAACCAAAGAGATAAATTTTCAACTTGAACGATGGAATATTCAACTGGCATAGTTATAGTTACATTTTCAGTTTAAAAAATAAATAATTTTCAACCAAAAAAGAAACTAGTTTTCAAAATAATAGTTGATGATGAATCTTCAACTACAATAATTGAATTTTCAACCAAAAAACGTGAATTTTCAACCAAAAAAACATGAATTTTCAACCACGAAGATTAATTTCTACCAAACAGACGAAATTTAAAGTAAAAAAAAAGTATTTTTCAATTAAATGTATGAATCTTCATCAATAAAAATAAATTTTTTAACATGAAGTTTAAGTTTCAACCAAGTAGTGGAATTTTCAACCAAAAAATATGAATTCTCAACGTAAAATGTAATAGTTGATATTTGAACCAAGAAAGATTGTAATATAAATTCAAAAACAGCTGAATTCAACCGAAAATTCAAAACCGATTCAACCAAAATTCAACCGAAAAGTAAAGAGAGAGAAAAAAATGTAACCAAACTGTTGAATTTTCAAGCAAAAAGATGAATCTTCAAACCAAGAAAATAAATTTTTTACCAAAAAGGACGAATATTTAACGAAATACAAGAATTTTCAAACCAAATGGTTGAATTTTCAATAAGAAACAAAATTCCACCCAAAAAACAAAACGAAGCTCGTACAATTTTTATAACATATTGAAAAAAAATCAATGTATAATTTAAAAAAATGTTCATATTCTCTTCGTACCAGAAGAGTACCATCCGAATGAAATATTAAGTGTAAAATAAAGGCTTTAATTTGGTATGTAGTACTTTTACCAATTTGTTCATCATTTGTCATTATTATGACTTGAAAAGTGTTTCTATCCACCTCGTACTGGTGTCCCTTGGACCGACAATCCGAGTAACTAACCCCTCGACTACTACAGAGAAATAATTACGAGAAACGAAATGAATCACCTTGAGGCCAAGAAGCACTATGAGGTTCAATCTTCTTATTAAACTGCTGCCTCTGCAGAAGATCTCTGAGTTGTCGATTGACCTCCGGTTGCTGACTGAAAGCCTCTGCCGGCTGTGCTTCTGTCCTCGATTCTGGCCTGGGAGAGGCATAACTCGGAACCGGAGAAGGTGTGGGAGGTTGGCTGCTATAAGGATCAGGAGTACGAGAGGGTGCATAGACATGTGTGGTAGGACGTGTGGTATTTGAGTTAAAAACAGGTCGCGGAGTGCCCGGGGGTTGGTTAAATACATCGTTTCGCGGTGACGTTGAATACGTCGACGGAGTGCTGACGATTTGAGATCGGGGCGTTTGCGAGCCTTGGGAGAAGGCCTCGCTGCTCTCGAAGCGTTGGAAGTGCTCCTGAGATTGCGAGGAAGCCGGCGATTGAGGAAAGTCGTGAGGGGATTGAGGTGCTTGGGGTGAAAATGGCGAGGGTGGCTGAGGAAAAGCATTTGGAATTCCAGGCCTCACGACATTTCCTATCGGACGCATCACTGTTGTACACGGTTGATTGGGCAAACGAGGCATACCTTGATGAGGACTTTGGGGTGCCATGCCTCGAGTCACTTTTATGGGAGGTGTTGCGAAGGTGGCTCGAGATCCTGGTGAAGGTGAAGCCATCGAGGTCATCTGATTGCCATCCTGTGGGAGAAAATAACAAATTAATGCATGTTACTGGCTTTAGGCTTCAGGAAGCTTTCAAATTACCAGGATGTCTACTCAAATTCCAGGTAATTCCAGGTAGAAATCGCATTTTTTAAAAACATAATACTTGAATAACCCAAAATTATCCACCTGCGAATTATTACATTGTAAAGACTTAAAATTACAAGCTCGAAATATCAAACTGCACATCCAAAAATTCTCTCAAAAGAGGGGACATATGGTAATTTTACAAGAAAATAGGGAAATAAAAATTGTTAAATAAAATTATTGTAGGTACCATATTGAATTACATATGAAACGCTTTAAATTCTTAAGATTTCAAGTCGAAGTATATTACATTTTCAACAAAATAGTTGAAATTAAATTTTATTCAGAAAAAAGATCTTCTCCTTTCACTCCGCTGGGATTCGAACACCAGATCAACTGATTTCCGGTCAGGTGCTCTAACCACT
>JAABKJ010000207.1:0-56316 GCA_011634705.1 Andricus grossulariae
TTTTTGGTAGGAAATTCATCTGTCTGTTCAAAACTTCAACTATTTCGTTAAAAATTAATTTCATTTTTTAAAAACTTATTTCTTTAACTTAAAACTAAACTATTCTATTTTTTTAAATTTATCTTCTTTAGTTGAAAATTCATCTACTAGGTTGAAAATTCTATTGAAAATTAAAATATTTGGTTAAAAAGTCATATATTTTGTTGAAAAGTATTCTTTTTGGTTAAAATTTCATTCTTTTAGTTGAAAATTAGTTCCCTTTTTATTGAAAATTAATTTTTTCAACCATAAATTTAACTATTCAATTTTTCGTAGAATTTTTGTATAGACATTCAATACTTTTGGTTGAAGATGCAGAATTTTAGTTGAAAGTTCATTCCTTTGGCTAAAAATGCAACAACTGTGGTTGGAAATTTTTTTTTTTTGTGTTGAAAATGAATTTTTTAATAAAAAATGTAGCTATTTCATTCTTGTTAGAAAGTTGATATTTTTCAGTTAAAAATTCACTTATTTTGTTGAAAAATCTTTTTGTTTAAGTCGAAAATTCAATTATTTTTGTAGAAAATGCATATTTTCGAGTTGTGAATTCAAATTTTTTTTCAAAAATTCGTCTTTATAACTTAAAAACTCGACATTTTGGATGAGATTTTTTTTCTTCATTGATTGAAAAATCTTTCTTGGTTGAAAATGTAATTCTTCTGCTGAAGATTTGTATCTTTAGGTTAAATGTAACAATTTTTTCTTTTTTTGGATGAAAATTAATAATTCTTACTAAAAATGTAATAATAAAATTTTTAATTAATAAATCTTGATCAACTGAAACTTGATTCTTCATTATGTCTGTGAATTTGGCAAGATTCTTTCCTTCCAGTTTTTCAACTTACGCAATGGGCATTAAGGAAAAGCGACAAGAATGCTTTCGATATTTTCGTAACACACCTATTTTTTAGAGAAAGATTCCAAATATTCTTTGTACTTTATAATCATTATATATTGCAAAAAATTGGTCTCCATATTTTTTCATTTCAAGAGATCCGACTCGAAAAATACGGTATTGATTTTTTGAGATACCCGAACGCAAATTTTCATATTGAATCTTCTGATGCAAACTGTTGGACCCGGACCCGTAAATTTTGAGTCGGGTCCCGGTCTTACACATCTCTGCTTTTTCTACGTGATGGTTTTCTTTTTCTTTTATAAGCATGAAGTTGCAAGCAATTTAAACAATACTTCCTGTGCATTATTTTAGTAGTACGTACCACTTTGCAATCTGAAGTTAGCAAAGTAAAATAGTACGAACGATGGCTTCAAAACAAGATGATTTGGTATTACAATAGGACGCTCAAAAAATGATGCTCAATTAAAATGGAACGATAGTTTCTGTAGTGTTGACAATGTCATCCGCCCTAATGTGTCAGGAAAAATCGTTGGCGTACAAAAATCACACTTTGAATTTATTAGTGAACGACTCTCTCTTAAAATGGTTAAACATTTTCTCGACATATTCGGCTTTTTCTCAATTGTACGGAAATCATATAATTTTTTTCCCGGATCGATCAAATGCTGGTCAATTAAAAAAAATCACTGGACTCAACTTACTTTAAAACCTCTATAAGCGACATAGGAAAGAAGGACTGATGTGTTATTTGAATTTTGGTTTAGATACTGAAGTTAGACACATGGTGAAATCATTAATGTAAACAGTTCAAATTTCTATGCTTAGTAGTTTTCTGGCATGATGCTTTCTCTCAAATTAGCGCAAATAGTAAAACATTACAAAGTCTTAAAATAATTATAAACTCTGCTTTAAAATCTATTCAGGACTTGAAGTCCTACTTCGTGGAACAGATGTTTTTGGTGTGTCCATGGTCTGCTTCAGTCATAATAGATGCTATATTGGCAAAAATTGTCGACGAAGGAAATTTCAAAGCTGAAGCACAAATACGTACACAGAAAAAAATAGTATTTCAGTTTTGTTTTAGGTCATTTTCTTATAAACTCATCCTGAACTTCATTTATGTTCACTCTCTTTAGATCAATGTCAAAACTGGAAATAAATTGAATTGCTTTTGATATTCGCATTGTTCACTATGACCAGACCAGGTGATCGATACAACTATTGTTTGCATAGAAGAAAGGTTTCAGATTCTTGATGAATGTAATAATTACTTTGGATTCTTATGTAACATTTCTGAACTTCGAATGATGCACTGAGAAAAATGGATTATACGAACTGGATATAGAATTGAAGAACAGTACACCATATAGAAAAGTATATTAGCGCGTATAATCTATAATATTGTTCTAACATATGACATATCAGATTTTAAAATATGCAGGCGTCTGTATAGTCTCAGATGGCACGTCGCATCGTGGCGCTTGTCATGCATCCTTTTGCATTGCAACAAGTGATAATTAAGTTATAAAATGATTATTAGTGCTATATCACACGTGATTTAGATTTAGAAACTGGGTAAGTTTATATTTCTTTTCATCACACATCACTGCCACTAGTACAAGTACAGAAACTTAGCCTGCTTTTTTTTTGTTTTTGTAGTCTTATGATAGCCACTTTCCAGCTTATTATGTCTTTAAAAAATTGAAATTTTTTTGCAGTTCTACTTCCGAGCTCGTCTATAAAAATGTTGTATAGGTTTATAAATACGTTTGCAGAAGTCATTATATATATTTGAGGTTATCTAATGGACCAGGATTCTAATATGGATATTAGGTTTTAAAATCTTGGATTATAGATTTTATTATCTCAGATTATAAAGTTTTATAATCCAAGATATTATCCTGTAATATCTATTTCTTAATATCTATAGATTGTAGTTCTAATAATCTGGATCGCTGTCCCATACTTAATAGTCCAAAATAATATCCGGTAAAATATTTTTTATTAGCGGGTATAATCCATTTTTCTCAGTGTTTGAACAGCTTAAGCCCAACAGTCAATGACCAATTTTAGGGCTACCTTTACAAGAATTTTACAGGTTTATAACCATGAATCTTATTATAATTTCTATTCCTATTTTAACTTATTGAGATGAACTTATCACATATTTGCAGGCCTTGCTAGTAAATTCCGAGATACTTATGAAGAACAGATCAATGTTTGGTATTGCCAAACCCATTCGGTTGATATTATTGCATAATGGGTAGAGTGGTTATCCCTGTATCCAACCAGTGGCAGCTATTGGCAAGTAAAATAGCAACTGTGATCTGGTGCTGTGTTTTGTAACAGTAATTGTCAAGATCGATAAGAAGTATAAGAACAGTCTACAAAACGTCGGACAATTTTAAATTAAAAAAATGATTGCCATAAATGTTCGCCTATTTTCGAGCGTCCATATACAGTGAATTTTCAAATCAACTGATCATAGTCAGAGAGTCAGAGTTTTGATTTTTCTTAGGTAATTTACATATGATCTTCTCATTTGTGCTTTCTCGCTAATACCGGGCTTTGGAAAGCAGTATTGGTGTTCACAAGAAAGCAGGATCTACAAAAAATGTGAAATAATTAAAAAAATTATAATAATTTGTTTTGTTAATTCAATAAAATTATGTTTGGTTGAGTAGACTTAGTTGTTCATTTTACAATTAGTAATTATTTTATTTGCAAATGCTGCCTTTTCTGAGGTCCCAGCAAGTGAAGAAAGCCAGATCTTTGTACTGCTTTCTTACCAAATATCACGTCCCCTGAGATCCGGTCGGTGTACGGCAAAAAGGGAGGATCTGAAAGATCCGCTTTTCTTGCGTTTAGGTGCCCGGTACCGTGTTCGAGCCTCCGTGTTTAACTTCGTGCAGATCCTTACAATTTTCTGCAGATCCTGCTTTCTTGTCAAACGTGACTCACCAGAATTTACTGCAGATTCGCCTTTTTTACAATAATTATTCAAAAATTATCGTCAATTATATTAACAATTTTAAAAAACAATTTCCATAAACGATTTTCATAAACCAATGTATATTTTTTCTACGATTCCAACGATATAAAAAAAAAACCATTTTCGATTGTTTGTACATCCTGCTTTCTTAAATATCGCGGCAGTATCAGTACTAACTTGTCTCACTTTAACCATAGTTTAACCCAATGCCTGGCCCCTGATAACAATACCACCGACCAAAATATTAAAAACTTGCAAATTATTATTATTGTATATTAGTATTAGTATATATATTATTAGTTTTATACATTGCAAAACATTGCAATTCCAATTAATTATAATATACAAACATAAAATAAGAATTCAAGGATTCTCTGAAATCCTTGAATTCGTGGAATTTCCTGAATTCTGAGAACTCCCTGGATTTCAAGGACTTCAAAATAATGAAAAGAATTCGAAGGAATCCAGAAGAATTGAAGGAATTCAAGAAATTCTATGAATTTAGACAATTCACCTAATTTTAAAATATTCAAGGAATTCAGTTTATTCGAGGATTTCAGAAAATTTCAGGAATCCAGAGAATCATCGAGGGAATTCAAAATATGCCAAGAATTCATGGAATTCAGAGAATTCAAGGATTTCAGAAAATTTCAGGAATTCAGAGAATCATGCAGGGAATTCAAAATATTCCAAGAATTCATGGAATTAAGAGAATTCATGGAAGTAAGAGAATTCATGTAATTCATGGAATTAAAAGAATTCATGAAGTTAAGAGAATTCATGGAGTTAAGAGAATTCATGTAATTCAGAGAATTCATGGAGTTAAGAGAATTCATAGAATGCAGAGATTTCATGGAATTCAGAAAATTAATGGAATTAAGAGAATTCATGGAATTCAGATAATTCATGGAATACAGAGAATTCATTGAATGCAGGGAATTCATGGAATGCAGAGAATTCATGAAATGCAGAGAATTCATGGAATGCAGAGAATTCATGGACTTCAGAAAATCCATGAATGCGGAGAATTCATGGAATATTATGAATTGAACATTATTATTTTCCCTTTGCACTTATGTGCTTCTAAACTTTAAACAATAAAACGAACCAATTAAAAAAAAAATATATATATAAACAAAAGCACCTCTGCAAACCAACTTCATGCTGCGAAAGGGGATGTAGATTATTATTATTATTAATTACGGTTTTCTAATATTTTTACCTAAAACTTGATTTTTTATCCGAAGATGAGGTGAGGCATATTGTACCTATAACAATACTAGTAAAAACCCTTTTAGGACAGGTAAGCATCGACCCTTCTTCGCTAGGTTGATGAGTTGTTGAATAATACAGCATTCATGTTGCTACAATCGATGCACATAAGTTAGTAATACATAGTACAATCGAGCACAGAGTACAGACTGCAGACGAAAGAAACCTGAATCCAACTATTATTCTTCAGTTGAAGTCGTCGACAACAAAAGACTCTTATCTCAATACTCAATACTCTCCGAGGCTTCTGCTTTTACTATGATATGGAATATACATCGCAATCTCTATTCAGCAATTTCTACACGGGGCTTTGATGAATTTGCCTTGGCTATTCGAGAAATGAACCATAAAGTATGATGGTCTGTGAGATTCAGAGTTGTTTATATACCAGATAATCTGGCGCCAACAGTAAAAGAAGAGGATATGGAGATTGTCCAGCTCGAGGAACTGATTGACATAAACAAGATTTTGGGCTTGGGTACCGAAGCTCTCTGCATTCAAGAGAATCACTCATATACGAGTATACTGATTTTCTTGCAATTACTAATGCAGTTTATAATGAAGCTGCCATTCGTTTTTTTAATTGATGTTTACAATTTGATTATGATCACTATATATTGAGCTGGAAACGAATTCTTTGAGTGCTTTCACATCAACGAAAGAGTCTGATACTTTAATCTAATCATATTATTTGCTCTTGAGAACCTTATGGTTATTATCTGTCTTATTGTATGAAGAGCCTCCTCTGAATAAATCAATCCCACGAAATATAGGGATATTTTTTCTCTGAAAAGTAGACCGCAAAATTATATTGTTGGGGGTTTTTCTGCGGAATTATGGCAATACTTTAAAGAAAATGAGTAGTCCAAGTACAGCAGGAGTGGGCGCCGGAGTAGAGCACACATTTTGAATTGCTATATATGGTTTAAAAATTGTGGCAGCATGGTGTAAACTGGTACTGTTTCATTGAAAACTTAAAATAATTAATAATTTCAAATTGAGGGTTGCTATAACAGTAACACAATGTCTGAATTTCAGTGAGAAGACTCAGTTGAATTTCAGATGAAACCAAAAGGATCGTCTTAGGCACGTATGATTTTTATGATCTTTTCAATTCTTGGTGGTTGTATAGGGGTGTGAAACTTTTTTGGTTATCTTCGGGCATTTAATAGGAGTTTTGTCTTGATTCATCTTTTGTAAATGTTGCATACTTCAGCGAGGTTTAGACTTTAGATTACTAGATTGTCTAGATCTAGATTGTCTATAAAATGTTGTCTATGACGCTTTTCCCGTTTTCTCTTTGAAATAATGCGCGATTACAGAGTAGCACTGACGCATGAAAGTTTATGATCGCCAGTCAGTCCAGTCCGACTTTTTGCCAACATCGCTGACCGAGCGCAAAAACGCGGTGAGAGGAACTACACAGTACAAAGCCGGCATCGACCGATGCCGCTCCATGCCGCGCCGTGCCGGGGGCATAAGGCAAGGATAATGGTATTAAGGCTTAAAGAGACCTTAACCTAACCGTTAGTTTATTGGCGTGAAGGAGTCGCAGAGCGTGTCTACATCAAAGTGCCGCTTCCGAGTCGCTTTCCCTTCCCTTCTATTCTGCCAGTGCCAATGTACCCATACCGACCGCTTTACCCCACCAGCCCAAACAACCCCTCCCATGTACGCTGTACGCTGTACGAGTGTACGCCACTGACTCGCCCTCTTTCCTCCCTCCATTTACATCCCTCGTGATCTTTCCTTCATACTTTCTACTTTGTAGTCCTACGACCTGCAGACACCTATTAATATTTCCCCCCACAATTTCGTATTGCACGGGATTACGGATTCCCCCATTCAACAGAATAATCTCTTTTTATCAGTCTGCGACTTGACACTCATAAAGGTTTCATTCTGAAAGTTAATATGAGTCTGAAGTTCGCACCATTTATGAAATAAAGCAATCATTTTTTTGTTTTATTTAAAGACGAAATATTTCCACAGACAATAGCAGCATTTCTGCCTAAAACACCCCAAAAAAGTTTCATACCTCTAGCGCATGTGGAACCCATCACAAATCCTTCCCTAAAGTTACTAAAGCTTTGTAAAAAGACACTAATTGTAAAAGACGAAATATTTTCACTGATAATGACAGAATTGCATGCCACAAACACCCCAAAAAAGTTTCATCCCACTAGCGCATGTAGAACCCATCCCGAATCAGCCACTAATGTTTCTAAAATTCTGTAAAAAGACTAGCGAATGTGGAAACTATCCCAAATCAACCTCGAAAGTTTCTAAAATTTTGTAAAAAGACACTAATCTGAAAAGAAGAAATGTTTTCACTGTTAATGGCAGAATTGCATGCCAAAAGCATCCCGAAAAAGTTTCATTCCTCTATCTAGCTTATGTGTAACTAATCCCAAATCAACCCCAAAAGTTTCTAAAGTTCGGTAAAAAGCCACTAATCTGAAAAGACGAAATATTTTCACTATTAATGACAGAATTACATGCCACAAAAATCCTACAAGAGATCCATCCCTCTAGCAAATGTTGAATCAATCCCAAATCAACCCCTAAAGTTTCTACAATTTTGTAGAAAGACACTAATCTGAAAAGAAGACATTTTTTCATTGTCAATCCGAAAGGGAAACGGCTTAATGATATAATAATAATAATAATCACAGAATTGCATGCCACAAGTATCCCGAAAAAAGTTTCATTCCTCCATCTAGCTCATGCGTAACTAATCCCAAATCAACCCCAAAAGTTTCTAAAGTTCGGTAAAAAGTCACTAATCTGAAAAGACGAAATATTTTCACTGTTAATGATAGGATTACATGCCACAAGAATCCTACAAGAGGTTCATCCCTTTAGCAAATGTTGAGTCAATCCCAAATCAACCCCTAAAGTTTCTAAGACTTTGTTAAAAGGCACTAATTTGAAAAGACGAAATGTTTTCACTGATAATGACAAAATTTCATGCCACAAGCACCCCAAATATATTTGATCCCTTTAGCGCGCGTTAAACACACCCTAAATCAACCCCTATACAGTTTCTACAATTTTCTAAAAAGATATTATATTCTGCCATTATCAGCGAAAACATTTCGACTTTTCAAATTAACATCTGTTTACAGAATTGTTGAAACTTTAGGCGTTTTTTTAGGATGTGTTTTACATGCGCTAGAGGGATAAAACTTTTTTTTGTATACCTTTGGCATGCAATTCTGCCATTATTAGCGAAAAAAATTCGAGTTTTCGAATAAGTGTTGCTGACTTTCTGAAATTTTAGGAGTTCAGGGGTTCATTTGGGAGAGGTTTCACATGCGCTAGACGTAAAACATTGTTTTTTTGGTCGCTTTCGGCATTCTTTATTTTTTTTAAACGTGATTTTTTCATCTGAAGGGTAATTCTTAATTATCTAAAGGGTAATCCGGGTTGCTATAGAAAGCTATTTTTTAAATTCCAAACCTTAAAAATGATTAATCAATGAAAATGTAAAGGAATTTTCAATTATTATTGGATTCTAAACAACTCTCCTTAATAATATTATAAAACTTTTTGAAATTTCGCAATTATAATCCATACTTGAAGTATTTTCCATAAATAGGGGCCGAGACCGCATGTGAGAAACACCGACCTATTTTCCGTTTTTGACAAATTTTCGATTCTCAACTTCCACACTCTGCATGCTTTAGAGTTTAGGGGAGTAAATGCAAATAATTGAAACTTTGTTTAATTCAAATTTGAAATTTCCTCTTTAAAACGAGACCAAGAACATAATCAAATATACACCGGTTCTCGAATTATTATAAAAAATGTGAAAGCGAGCCCAAAACGGCTTTTCGTCTTACGGACGCTTTCGCATTTTTTATGATAATTTGAAACAGAAAATAGTTTTCTTTTTAAATCTGTTTAACTTAATTATTCTCAGAGTTAGTTATTTTCTGAGGCAAGCCTGTTGTTGGTCCAATTTTCGTACGAAAATGCACAATTTCGCCCGATAGTGTGGGTTACGAGGGCCATTTTTTGACACATAGTGTATATATTCTAATATTCAGGATTCAGGATTTCGAGAACTTTTCATAATTCCATGACTTTTCCAGGTCTTACAGAGCTTGTAATCCCAGTAATTAAACTTTATGTAAATACGAAAAAATTAATTTTGCAAAATATGATGCTCGCTTGAATGAATCTGTTCTCGCTGAAAGAAAGTGTAAAGTGTGCATTTTCAAAGCACGAACTTAAAATTTCTCACGTACAAGAAACGCACTTGAAAATGTACTACATGAAGGACACGGCGGTGTAGTATGTATAGGGACTGGGTTACAAGACTCACTATATCCTAGGCTTCAAAGGTCTTTGTGATTATTATAACAAGACAGCCCTTCTCTTCTTTCAACTCCAGTACTTGACAAACATTCGCAATTCCACACTACTTTATCTTTTAGGTCGACGAAATGCTTAGACTAGGATCATTACAACACTATTTTACACGAAAAATCTTCACTGTAAAAAAAAAGTATTATTGTAAAGGATGGTTTACGGTATTAAAGCACACTGTTAGAAATTTCTGTAGGAATTTTCAGAGACGTATCACTAAAGCTTTATGCATATGCCGTTTCTAAATTTTCCTAAACAGGAACAAAAATTTCAGCAACGGTAACTGCAGAAGGCTTTTAGTCATACACGTTTCAGAAAATTCTGTTACAATTTAGTAATGCTCAGTTACTGTAACTAAAAATTTCAAGGGATTAAAATATTTTTTCGGTTCATTGATTTTAATAGAAAGTATGTAGTCTATATTTGTCCTGATAATATAAACATATAAACATATATACATATAAACTTAGCTCACATAGTCTTACTATAATTGGTCTTACTATAATATATATTGTTCAATTGAAACCTGGATTACTTATTATATTTACGCAGCTTCTGCTAGTCACTTGCGGTCTTGATGTACCTTTTTAGAAGTTTATTTATGAGGCAGATGATCGCAGCATCTTGTATAACTATTTTATTGCAAAGATCATTCACTCATCAACCGAGCTTCTAGGTCGTTGCCTTTAAACGCGATTTCGACACTTTTTTCTTTCAATATCAGAAAAATAGGTTTACTAGAAAAGTTACTGAATTTCGTTTTCAGCAACCTAATTTCGTAAATTTCAGTTACTTTAATATTCTAAATGTGTCGGAATTTTCCGAACATTTCTAACAGTGCAGTAAAAAGTACTACTTTCTGAACTTAAGACAAGCTCGCATCATTTTCGTTCGCTGAAGCCAAGTCCCAAAAATCAGAACTAGAAAAGAGTAGGTAGAATTTTAAAGATGCATTTTAATGTTTGCATAAAAGTGTATTTACGATTTTGTGCGGAATTTAAAGTAATTATTGCAACAGAAAGTAAATTTTCAATTATTTGTACTACTTTTCTAGTTCTGATTTTTATCACCAGGTGGCGATTTGTGGCGCACGGGGGGGGGGGGCACTTCACTCAGAATGTGACAACAAACATGGAAAACATAAATGTAACAATCTTTTTTTAATGCTTGAAAAAGTGAAAATTAATTATTTTATTTGACAAGTAAAGCATCTAAATACATACATTTTTTTCAAGCATTTCTTTTTCCCCCCTTCGTTTTCAATTCAACTACTTTCTTGAAAATTCGATTATTTTGGTCGAAAATGAATTTTTTAAACTAAAAATTAACCTACTCTATTTTTGGTTGAAAATTGATTCATTTTTTAGTTGAAATTTCGTCTATTCAGTTTTTCATTGAGAATTAATCTTTTTTGGTTAAAAATTTATGTATTTTGTTGTAAATTAGTCTTTTTTCAATGAAAAAATTAACTTTCTTAATTGAAAATTAAATTAATTGGTTTAAAATTATCTTCTTCGTTAAAAATTCATTTTATTATTGGAACATCCATCTCTTTGGGGGAAAATTTAATATTTGGTTGAAAAATCTTTTTTTTTGTTGTTTTTTGCTGAAAATGAATTTTTTCAACTGCAAATTTAACTATTCCACGTTTGGTTGAAAATTGATCGTTTTTAGTTTAAAATTCAACTATTTGGTTAAAAATTAATTTTTTTGTTGAAAATTCATATTTTCGGATGCAAAATTCAACTGTTTTCTAAAGAATTCGCCTTCTTGGAGTGACAATTTATCTCTTTTGGCAAAAATCTGATATTTTTTGGTTAACGATGTAACTTTTTGTTTGAAAAATGACTTGGTTGAGGATTTACATATTTTGCTGGAAATAGGTGTTTTTTGGTTTTACTTGAATTGAACTATTTTTAAAATGAAATCAAATATTTCCTTGGTTGAAATGTGTATTTTTGTATACATAAATAATTAATCATTTAATGTAATTAATAATAATTTAAAAAAAAGTAATTTTATTTTAGTAAACTATGTATTGTATTTTTCGTCGAGAATTTGTTTAATTGAAAGTTAAACTTCTTTGTTAAAAATGAATTTCTTTTATTGAGGATTCATCATCTTAGTTGACAATTCAACTATTTTGTTGAAAATTTAATTGTTTCGTTACAAATTCAACTAATTTGTTGATACTTTAATTATTTTATTAAAAATTGAACTCATTTGTTGAATGTTCGTCTTTTTGGATTGAAAATTCAACGAATTAGTTGAAAATGCGACTTTGGTGTAATTTAATTTTTTTTGTTTAAAAAATCGACTAGGTGGTTGAAGATTCATCTTTGTAGGTTGGAAATTCGACTATTTTGTTAGATAGTCATCTTTTTTGTTCGAGAACTGAACAGCTTTGCTGAAAATTCGTCTTTTTGGATTGAAAATTAATCTTTTTGGTAGAACACTTCTTAGTTCAATTTGGTTAAAAATAGAACTGTTTGTGGTTTAAGTTAATTTAATTTTTTTTTTTTTGAAAATTCGATCATTATTTCAACTATTTGATTGGTTTAGAAATTCGTTCCTTTTGCTTGAAAATTCAATTATTAAATTGAAAAATTATCTTTTTTGTTTGAAAAATCATCTTTTCGGGTTTAAAAGTCAACTGTTTTGTATAAAACATTTGAATTTTCTCTCGAAAATTCAAAGTCTTTCATTGAAAATTCATCTCTTTTGGTAGAAAATTTATATTTTTCGATTGAAAATTCAACTATTTTGCTGAAAATGCAATATATTTCGACTGGAAATCTTAACCGTTCCATATTGAATTAAAACATTTTGTTTTATGTTTTGTGTTTTATTTAAGACGGGTATCAAAAGAAATCGAAACTAAAATTTTGACTTAAAAGTTCAAGCTTTGTGTGATGATCTGTGACGAAGAAGGGGAGAGCTGGAAAAAGTCTTCTAAAAAGCGTTACGTAGTTTTTGAACGGTCCAATAAGCATGAAAAGAACTCTAGTTTTTACAGTGTTTAATTTAAATAATTTATCAAGCATTCTTCCACATAAATTTAAAAAGATCGCTTTTATTGCAATTAAGCATGAGGAGTTTTCAAAGGCTTCCGACAAGCCATTCTTTATCCCTGGCTACCCATAATTTTATGAAGGAAGAAAGGGCCAACCCGAATATCGATTTGTCACCTAAAACGTAGAACTCTCAAACAATAATAGAAGATGATTCATAAATTACGTCCGTTTTTTCCCCTTTTTTAATTCCTCTTTTTTCTCTTGTTTTCAGATACTTTCCCTTTTTCTCGTTTTTTTTTCGCCTGAATGCGAACTTAATTAATATAAACCAATAAGAAAATCCAACTATTTTTGGTTAAAAATTCTTCCCTTTAGTTGAAAATTAATTAACGGAAGATTAACTATTCCAGGTTTGGTTGAAAAAATTTCTTTTCTAGTTAAACATTCCACTACTTGGTTAAAAAATGGACCACTTTATTTAAAAAATTCATTTTCTATTTTGAAAATTTAACTGATTTGTTGAAAATTCATTCTTTTTTTTTGTTTAAAATTAATCTTTTTTTTACAGAAAATTTAGCAATTCCATTTTTTGTTAAACAATTATCTTTTGCAGTTGAAAATTAACGTTCAACATTCATGTAATTTGTTTAAAATTCGACTTTTTTGGTAGACAATTTACTAGAAATTTAATGACAATTTAATTGACAAATTTATTGAGAATTTAATTCTTGGTTGAAAATTCAACTATTTTGATAAAAACTCATTTTTTTCTTGTTGAACATTAATTATTTTAATTGAAACATTTAATATTCTAGTTTTTGGTTCAAAATTTATTTTTCTTAGTTGAAAATTCAACTATTTTTTTGAAATTTCATTTTTTTTCTTGAAAATGTATGTTTTTTAGTTGAAAGCTTTTGTATTTTGTGAAAAATTCTTCTTTTCTTTTTGTTAGAAAATTATTCTTTTTGTTTGAAAATTCATGTTTTTGGTTGAAAATTTATTTCTTTGCTTGAAAATTCGTTTTTTCGATTGAAAATTAATTTTTTTATTAAAAATGTAACTATTTCATTTTTAGTTTAAAACGTATATTTTTTTAGTTGAAATTTCATGAATTTTGTTGATAATTCGTCTTTTTTGGTAGAAAATTAATCTTGTTGTTTCAAAAATGATCTTTTTGGTTAGAAATTCAATTATTTAGTTTAGTTGAATTATTTTGTTGAAAAATCATTTTTTTTATTGAAGATTCATCATTTAGTTGAAAATTCATCTCTTTGGTTGAAAATTTATTTCTTTGGTTAAAAATTCGTTTTTTCGCGTTAAACATTAATTTTTTTACTGAAAATTTACCTATTCCATTTTTGGTTGCAAAATTTACCTTCTGTTAGCTGAAAATTCATGTATTTTGTTGATAATTCATCTTTTTTGATATAAAATTAATCGTCTTGATTTAAAAAAGGTCTTTTTGGTTAGAAATTCAACTATTAAGTTTAGTTGAACGTTGAACTATTTTGTTGAAAACAGATTTTTTTATTGAAGATACATCATTTTAGTTAAAAATTTATCTCTTTGGTTTAAAATTTATTTCTCTGGTTAAAAATTAATTTTTTTTCCGTTGAAAATTAATTTTTTTACTGCAAATTACCTATTCCATTTTTGGTTGAAAAATTAACCTTTTTTTAGTTGAAAATTCATGTATTTTGTTTATAATTCATCTTTTTTGGTAGAAAATTAATCGTCTTGGTTCAAAAATGGTCTTTTTGGTTATAAATTCAACTATGTGGTTGAATGTTGAACTATTTTGTTAAAAAATCATTTTTTTATTGAAGAATCATCATTTTAGCTGAAAATTCTTCCTTTCTATTTTTTCTTTTGATTAAGAATTCATTTTTTTTAACCAAAAATGTAACTATTCAATTTTTAGTTGAAAATTAATCATTTAGAACTGAAAATTCACTTATTTTGTTGAAAATTCGTTTTTATATTATAAAATTGATTTTCTCGTTTGGAAGTTAACTTTTTTGTTGCAAATTTATCTTTTTAGTAGAGCATTAATGTTCTTGGTGAAAAAATAATCTTTTTTGTTGAAAATTTAACTATTTGGTTAAAAATTCATATTTTTTGGTTTAAAATTCAACTAACTGGTCGAAAGATGAACTACTTCGTTAAAAATTAATTTTTTTTGCCTGAAAATTGAATTATTCAATTTTTGGTTGAAATTTTATCCTTTACAAGTTAAAAATTTAAATATTCGGCTGAAAATTCATGTATGTTGTTGAAAATTCGTCTGTTTGGGTAGACAATTAATCTTGTTTATTAAAAATTCTTATTTTTCGGTTAGAAAGAAAACGTATCTTTTTTAGTAGAAAATTCAACTATTTGGTTGAAAATTTCCTTTTTTGACTGTAAATTAAACTTTTTTGTTGCAAATTCATCTTTTCCAGTTTAAAAGTCAACTGCTTTTTCATGCGGAAAATTGAACTATTTTGTTAAAAATACGACTTTTTTCGTGATATTAAACTGGTTGAAAATTCGCTTTTTTTTGTTTGATGAAAAGTAATTTTTTAAACTGAAAATTTTACATTTCCATTTTTGGTTCAAAACTTTTATTTTTTATTTAAAAATTGATTTCTTTGATTGAAAATTTCACTATTTTGTTGAAAATTCATCTTTTGTTGCAGAAAAGTATTCTTTCTTGTTGAACATGCATCTTTTTAGGCTGAAAATTTTACTATTTGGTTAAAAATTTAATTATCTTGTTGAAAATGCAACTATTTTTTTAATGTTTTTTTTTTCGTCGAAAATTAAACGGCTTTGTTAAAAATTCGTCCTTTATGATTGAAAATTCATATTTTATGATAGAAAAATAATTTTTCTTGGTTAAAATCCATCCTTCTTGATTGAAAATTCAACTTTTTTCGAAAAAGTTCAATCTTTTTTGCCTTAAAAATTTAAATATTTGGTTAAAAGTTCAACTATTTTGTTAAAAATTCGTCTTTTTGGGATAAAAATTCATTCCTTTTGATATAAAGTTAATTTTTTTTTATTGAAACGTCCACTATTTTGTTGAAAATGCATTTGATCAGTTAATAATTGATCCAAAAATTGTATTGATTCTTACAAAACTTTATAAGAATCCTTTGGCCACTATCGTGTGCGGAAACGTTTGCTTCAATTATAATTATTACAATTATAATAAATTATAATTATAAACTCATTAAATTCATTACTTTGAATACTAAAGTTAAATCCACTGACAACTATTTTACTATTTTGTTCTCGAGGATCAATACAATTCCCCACCGATTATGAAAAAAAGTCAAATTTTTTTCCTTAATTTAACTTTTATTTACATATTCCGAAAAGGGCTAGATAATTTACTTTCGTGTTGAGTATAAAATACTTAAAAAGTATGTTTTAAAAAGTATTCTGCAAAAAAACTCGTGTGCAAGAACTTTCTGGTTGAAAATGCTTTGCGTATACCGTAGAATATAGTAATGATAAACTTGTTATGACAAAAGGATAAGAAAAATACTTGCTTTGTTTATCCTGCTTAACAAAATATCATATTTTTCAACCTGAACAAGACATTACAAAGCTTTTGAATCATGCTTTTATGGCATGAGTGAATTTGCGATAATAAAAGAGATTTACCGTGCCGGTGAGCCGAAAAATTATGTGTAAGCTTTATGTATGCATAGGGGTTAAATTCCACCCTCTAATGCAATTGTCCAATCAACTGCGACTGATAACTTTTTATTAGCAACATGAAACGCGCCTTAATCCATTTATATATCGCTCTGCTGACAGTGGGGTAAACCGGACTTGAAAATTTCATGTTGTGTTCAAAATTAGAATCTCTTGTCTTATTTAAGGTTGTTTGTGCGGAATTTTTAGCTGTCTTGACTGATACACGAATTTATAAACGAAAAGATAAATTTTCAACTTCAACCAAGAACTTTCAACTTTTGTAGGAAAAAGACGAATTTTCAACAAATTAGTTCAATTTTCAACCAAAAGAGGTGAATTTTCAACTAGGATGATGAATCTTCAACAACAACAATTATTATAAACAAAATAGTGCAACTTTTAACCAAGTAATTGAATTTAAAAAAATAAAATAATAAATTTCTACCAAAAGAGAGACATATTTCAAGCCAAAAAGACAAATTTTCTACAAAACAGTGAAATTGTCAACCCAAAACTATAAAATCTTCAACAAATAAGTTAATTTTCAACGAAAAAAGAATTTAATTTAAAATTAAAAACATTTGAATATAACCAAATAAATGAATTTTTTACCAAGAAGATTAATTATCTACCAAGAAAGATTAATTTTCAACCAAAAAATAAATAAATTCTCATGAAAAAATGTAATAGTTGATATTTCAACCAAAAAAGATGATTATTTGAATTTTCAAACTGAAAAAGAATTTGATTTAAAATAAAAAAACATTTGAATCGAACCAAATGATAAATGAATTTTTATTTGTTACCAAGAAGATTTACCAACTGAGATACATTTTCAAACAAAAAAGACGACCTTTCTACAAAATAACTGCATTTTCAAAATGAAAATATGAATCAAAAAAATGTTAATTTTCTACGAAACTGCTTAATTTTCAACCCGAAACTATAAATCTTCATCAAATAAGTTAATTTCCAATCAAAAAAGCATTTAATTTCAAATAAAAAAACAGTTGAAATTAACCATATAAATGAATTTTTTACCATGAAGAATAATTTTCTACCAAAAAGACAATGTTTCAACAAAATAAATGAATTTTCAACCAAACAGTAGAAATTTCTACACAAAAACTTTAAACAAAAATAGAGTTAAATTTTCAGTAGAAAAAATTAAGTTTCAACCGAAAAAAACGAATTTTCAACAAAAAATGATTAATTCTCAATAAAAAACGTAATATAGTTGATATTTTAACAAAAAATTGAGAAATTTCTACCAAAAGGGATGAATTTTTCATGTAAAAAGACGAAATTTCTACAAAACAGATAAAAATTCAATCCGAAAATCGGAATCTGCAACAAAAAAGCTAATTTCCAACCAAATAGTTCATTTTTAACTAAGGAGATTAATTTTCGGTCACAAAAGTCGAATTTTCAACTAAAAATGATCGATTTCCAACAACAAAATAAAATAGTTAAATATTCAGTTAAAAAATGTTAACTAAAAGAAATCGAGTTTTCAACAACAAAAAAACTCAATTTTAAACCAAGAACTTGAATTTTCAACACAAAAAAATGAATTCTCAACGAAAAATGTTTTTAAAAAAAGTTTATGTTTCTACCAAAAATTCTTTTTATTTAAAACTAAAAACAGTTTAAATGAAAACCAAATAAGACGAATTTTTTAAACAAAATAGTTCAAACTTCAATCAAAAGAAATTAAATTTCAACCAATAAAGATTTTACGATCAAGAAACAAATAAAATTACAACCAAATAGACAAATTTTGAACAAAACAGTTGAATCCTGAACAACAAAAAATCAATTTTCTACCAAAAAAGACGAATTTTGAACAAAATACATAAATATAGTTAAACAGTTAAATTTTCAACCGAAAAAATGAATTTTCAACAAAACAGTTGAATCCTCAACTAATTATGATTCTTTCCAATCTGCAGGATTTGCTTTTGAATAACTTAAGATTTCTTTTAATTGAGTTACATATTTTTACCTTAATTTTCTTGAAAGAAGTCTTTCTTTTTATTAAAATTTTTGTAAAAAGAATGTATTAAATATTAGCAATTTTCAGATATAATAATAATAATTTAAATATTTTGAATTGTTTTCTTTTCCTATTTGTAAAATTTAATAATATAAATAGATTGGTTCAGAGTCACCCACAAAAAAAAGAGATTAATTTTCAAACCCAGCAAGATTCATTTTCTACCAAAAAATACGAATTTTCAACAATATAGGTAAATTCTTAACCAGATATGAACTTTCAACTAAAATTATTAATCTTCAGCCAAAAAAATTAATTTTCAACAAACTGGTTCAACTTTCAACCAAGTAGTTGAATTTTAAAGTCAGAAAGATGAATTTTCAGACCAAAAATATAAATTTTCAACAAAAAAGTTCACTTTTGAACTAAAAAGTTTAATTTTCAGCCAAAAAGGATGACTTTTGAAAAAAATTATTTACTTTTTCAACAACGTAATTTTATTTTTAACAAAAAGAGACGAATTCTCAACCAAAAATGTAATAGTAGACTTTTCAATCAAAAAGAATTAACTTTCAACCAAAAATAGTTACTGGATTTTCTTGTTGGCTGGTGTTTATTCAGTTTTCATTTGAGTGGAAAAACGAGAAAAAGGGGAAAATCCTGCTACAAATAAACAAGAATTTTGATAACTTATAGACTAAAGAACAACATTTGAAATTAACATTAAAGTTCACTTTTTCAGGGTGTCCAGCGATTCTTAGGAACGAAATTCAAGGTCTTTTCCAGGTTTTCCAGGCCAAGAAGTTAATTTTTTCCAGGTCTCCTTTTTTACATCAAATAATGAAATAATTATTTGTTATATACGTAAAAAATGAGCCATTTCATTTTTTATTAGCCAACCATTTTTAAAGAAAGCAGAACCATAAATATAGAAATTCTTAATTTTTTTTTAACATAAGACGTCTTTGAAATCCTTGAAATCTTTGTGAAATCTACTGAAATATTTGTGAATTCGTTGAAATCTCTTGAAATACTTAAAAACTATGTGAAATATTTTGGAATCATTTAACATTTTTGTAAAATATTTGAAATCTTTGTGAAATATTTTGAAATTTTTATGAAATCTTTCAAATGTTTGTGAAAGCTTTCTTTAATCTTTGTTTGTGAAATATTTTGTGTTTGTTTAAAATCATTGAAATCGTTTGAAATCTTCTCCTTGTTTGAAAACTTCTGAAATAGTTTAACATCTTTGCGATATTTGTGAAATCTTTCGTATTAGTTTGAAATCATTGCAATATTTGAAATCTTTTAAAATCTTAGAAACGATTTCAAATATTTCAGTGATTTCAAACTTATACGAAAGATTTCAAAAATATTGCAAAGATGTTAAACTATTTCAAAAGTTTTCAAACTAGTTTGAGAAGATTTCAAACAAACACAAAAGATTTCACAAACAAAGATTAAAGAAAGATTGCACAAATATTTCAAAAAATGTGACAAAGATGTCAAAAGATTTCACAAAGATTTCAAAAATTTCAATGATATAAAAGATTTCAAGGCGCAAAAATATTATTTATCGATTAAAAAAAAATCATTTCGATATCTTTATATATTTTATATATCCGGTGAAAAAAATGATTTGTTCAAAAATTCTAATTTCCAGTAAAAAGTACTAACGGAATATAAAATGTTCAAAAACTTTAAATCTTTTTTGAAAATTTGTGATTTTATATTTAAATTATTTTTTAAACGCTAATTTCCTGCGAAAAGTACTAACATAAAACATGTCTAATATTTTTAATAATTTCTATGATAATTTATGTGATTTTTCTTTTTAAAGAAGATTACTTATAGATTTAATTTTCAGAATTTCAAATTTAAGATATAAAACAACTTCAATTGATTAAAATCAAATCAGGTTTGCAACAATGATTACGAGATTTTCGAGACATATCATCAAACCATTTTTTAAGTAGGATATTGAGATAAATTTTCCTTGAATTTCCAAAGAAAAATTTTATGATTTGTCTATGAATATTTTTGGGAAATCCGGACCGAATCCCGTAGAACTTGCGCTAACATTTTTTTATGAGCTTCATGATTGTATTTTTACATTTTAATTTAATATTGTATTGTAAAATACAAGTTTATTTATTTCTGGACCAATTTTCATCCTTATTTTTAGCAACAAAAGTATAACAACACTAAGAAAAATGTTTGGTTGGTCGAACGAAGGTTTGATTGTCCCAAACAAATTTTTTGGTGGCTATGGAAGCAACAAAACCGTTTTGTTGATCCAACCAAATTATTTTGTTGGACCGTTTAGTTGATGCAACCAAAAAGTTTCGTATGCTCAACAAACTTTTTTGTGGGCAAAACAAAACATTGTTTTGGTTGAACAAATATATTTTTTTATAATTAATTATATTTTTGTAAGAGCAATACAATTATTTGCTTGAAGTAACATTCATCAGGATAATCCATGATTATAGAAGAAATTGTGATTAGCAAATTTTTTTCTCTTATTTTTCTCTTAAATTTTCGTGTTCTCTTTCCTTCCGATATCTTTATATAATTTATATTTTCGGTGAAAAATAATTATTTTAATTTATCAAATTGACAAATTGTCAACAAAGAATGCATTTTCTCTTTTTCCAGCTTTTTCTGTGAGCAAAGAATATTTGGTTTTATTTTGCAACACAGAATATAGAAGCTATATGTTTATAATCCTAAATTCTAAAGTAAATTCGCCGCACACACAATAAAAATTTATTTTACTCAAAACTAATTAAAACCCCTCACAGAGCAAAACGACAATAGATTGCTTTCTCCGGAATATCAGCTGACATCAGCCATATTGAAAATTGGGACTTTGTGCGTCTGCGCATGAGCAGTCAGGTGTTTTGTACAAGTAACCAAATTCTATGGCAAAAGTAATAAACTAACAAAAATTGATGAACAAAATTATTTTTTACCGTAATTTTTTTTTCCTCAGTGAAGAATTGATTTATTCTAATAGAAACGTTCTGGAAACCCGCATGGCACATTGTAGCGGTTTTAGCACCTTCATGCGTGCAATCTTAAATGGCGAGGAACGATAAATGATCGCTTTTATCGTTTACACGAAGAGTTTAGTAACCCCAGTGGACAATGTAGGTTAAAGGAATCGATGGAATTTCTGTGGCTTGCCGGTGCAGGGCGAACCTACTGACATACGTGCACCTTTCCTTCATCAGAGCACATCCTACCCTCTCAGTGAAATGTCCAAGCGTATCCCAGTCAGACACAATAAAGTCAGTAAGGTAAATCAAATTTTTTAATTTTTACTGAATTTGATCGAAAGTAAAAGAGTAGATCGAGTTCAAAAGTGTCTAGCGGACCGGAAAATCGGGAATTTTTTTTCTTCTATCACAAAATCTATTTTTTTTTCTTTATCTTCTTTTTATTACTTGGCTGAAAATCAGAGAAAGGAAAATTTTCGATGATTGCTCAAGTTCTTCTAATGTTAATTATATGAGAGTTGAAATTTTTCTTCCTAAACAGATTGAAAGCTATAAAAATTCTCTATAAAAAAATCCAGGATGAAGGAATTGTGTCAATTATTTAAGAAAATAGTGCCAAAATAGTGCACATTTCAATGTTTTCTTAAAATTTAAATAAAATTTGATTTATAATAATAATCTACAAGTGTTCGCAGCTAATAAATTTTGTTCGCAGTGTAAAGTTAGTTCGTAATAATTTTTTTGTTTTTTCATTATTTTATTTTGAGATTCGTTTTCTATCTACTAATTTTGTATACATTTTTTAGACAAATCGTAAATCTGACAATAACTTAAAGTTTTTTTGTAGCATGTATCTGTATTCGGTAATTTGTTCACTTAATTTGTTTATAAAAATGAGTGGATTATAATCAAATTACTTGTATTTTGTTGAAATACTTAAAATTATATCTTTTTAAATATTTGGAAGCTATAAAAATAGAGAACTTTTCATTCTTGAGCTTATCAATTCAAATAATTTCAGTGCAATGCAATTTAAGCTGAAAATTAATCAATTTTACAATTTAAAAGTTGACAGCTTTCCAATTCAGAGCGTATGATATTAAACATTTATTAATTTTAATTGCTGAAAAATTTCACAATATCAAATGTAAAGCCTTACAAATTTTAAATTTACATCTTTTGAAACGTAAAGATGAAAAATTGGAAATTAATCATTGAAAAATTTCTAAAAATCATTAATAATTGAATATTTTTAAAGTAGCTTTTCAATTTTTCAGGCCCCTTTCCACGCCCTGATTTTTAGATAAACTACTTCGTTCAAAATTAATTTTTGTTTAAAGATTTATCACCTTAGTTGAAAATTGAACTATTTTGTTGACAATTCGTTTTTGTTTTTTTTGGTTGTACACTGATCTTTTTTATTTGAAAATTCAACAATTTGGTATAAAATGTATGTATTTTGTAAAAATCTTGTCTTTTTCAGTAAAAAATAATCTTCTCGGATGAAAATTAAACTTTTTTGGTTGAAAATTCAACTACTTGACCGAAAGTTCCTCTTTCTTGAAAATTCATTTTTTTAGTTAAATTTTCATCACTTTATTTAAAAATTCATTTCTTTTGTTGAAAATTCAACTTTTCCATTTTTTGTTGAAAAATGATCTTTTTCATTTGGAAATTTAACTATTTGATTGAAAATTTCTGTATTCTATTAAAAATCCGTTTTTGTTGTTTGTTCCAAATTAGTTTTTGTCACCGCAAATTTAACTATTCCAGTTTTTTCGAAATGTTTCTTTTTTAGTTGGAAATTCAACTATTTTGAAGCAAATTCATGTATTTTGTTGAAAATTCATCTTTCTTGGTAAAAAATTAATCTTCTTGATTAAAAATTCATCTTTTTGGTTGAAAATTCAAGTGTTCAGAATTCAACTCTAGAAAATTCAACAGTGGAATTTTCAAATATACTAAGCATTTAAAATGAATCAATTTTACAATTTAAAAGTGGACCATTTTAAAATTCAGAGCATATAAAATTGTAAAATTTGGAATTTGAATTGCTAATAAATTGTACAATGTCGAAATTATAGCCTTTAAAATTAAAAATTCTCATCTTTCAAAACAAACAAATGAAAAATTAATTGGTAAATTTAGAAAAAGCATTAATAACTGAATATTTTTAAAGTAGCTTTCCAATATACCAAGCTCCTTTTCAAATTAATCTGCGAAAAAAAGAATTTGCCGTAAAAAATAAAACCATGCAAGAACTAGGGAAATGGGTTTTATAATTATATGAATCATCAGAAAAAATATATAAATTTTCCCAACATTTTTGTTTCAACTTTAAATACGTTGACTTTAAAATTATTCAAAGAACATTAAAAAAATGTTTATTATATTAGATTTCATTTAAATTCCAAAAAAACATTGAAATTTGCACCACTTTTTCAATATCTTCTTTAAAAAATGACAAAGAACTTCATCTTGGCGTATGAAACTTCACTACATCATCGGTGAAATTTATTTTTTTATTTTTTCTACATTTTCATAATTATTTTTATTATAGAAGGATTTATATTTATGCAAATTTGGGCTCATCCAGTAGATAAGTAAACTTTAACTATGTATTTAAAAAAATGTGTTATTGATTTGAAATTGACTTGTTCCCTAGTGAAAGATTATTGTCTTCGTTTGATAAAATAAAGTACAGCAAAAATCAATAGTAATCGATGCAAAGACACAAGTATAATAAAAGTAAATTGTTCAAACAATAATTGTATTGTTATATTTCAATTTTATAAACAAATAGACATATTTTATACACATATACACATATTATAACTATTTTACTGTTATAATCCAATGTCATAAACAAATTGACATTATTATTTTATTTATGTTAAAGGTAATCAAAGTCGCGAAGTCAAAAATTCATCCAAGTCCTAGTAGCAGCAAATTTATAAGTAGAAGTATTTTTGAAATAAAAGCATAACATAAAAATAAATAGAAATAAAAGCTTTAATGAATTAGTCTAATAAATAATTTTTTTTTTCGATAAAAGAAATTGATTTTTTAGAGGAATAAAAAAATACAATATCCTTTGGTGAGCCTGTAATATAATAATTGATTGCTATTATTACTTAAATGTTGCGACGCTTATTTTTATTATTTAAAGAAAATTATATGCCCACCAATCAATTTCTTTTATTTCTCTGAAATATCAATTTTTTGTATGAAACCAAAAAAAAATTTAATGATTTATTTAACTAGTTCCTTTTATTGAAAAACGTAATTTTAATAATTTTTTTTTATTGAAAAAAATGATTTGAAAACTTAAATAAATAAAATATTAATACTTATATATACTTGGCGAAATTTTTTTACATGCAGTACTTGCGGTGGGATTTCATTAATTTTTTTCAGTAATAATGAAAAATTCACATGCAGTAATAAATTTTTCTGACAACATTGGAATACAATTGTAATCTACAGTCGACTTTTTCTTAGGCATTCATTTTTAATTTTTCGGTCAACGGATTTCTCCAATTTTCAATTAATACCATTCAAACTTGCGAAATAATTATTGTGAACAAGTTTCTCCGTGAATCTGGTAAACAAAGTATAACTTAGTCGATGACATGCTTATATCTGCATATATATTTAAAAAACTGTTAATTTTTTATATAAATTTAAACCTAACTCTATGGTATACATATAGATTACTTTCTCATTAAAAAGCGGCATTTGTATACCTTAAATACTATATTTATGCAAAGTTTCAATTTTTATAATCAATCATTTGTTTTGAATTTTTATATATCGTTAAACAATAAAAGTTTTGAATTATAAATCAATGTATTTGAAATTCATGAAACCTACTTATAGATTGACATATTTCTGAAAAAAATGTTGAGTTCATTCGGTAAAATCGTGTAAACATTTGGTCAGTATTTCAAAAATCACGTTTTGAATTTTTTTCTCAACGGGATGCAATTGCGAATTTATTTCGTTTTTTTAAATCTTAAAATAAGATGTGATGGTTAAAGTTTTATAATCATTAGGAATAAAATTATAGCCTGTAGATGACTTTTTGTTAAGCGTTTTTTGAAATTCGATTTTAGCGCATTTCTTCAATATCCAATTAATATCTTTCAATCTTACAAAATTTGTATACTTTGTTTATAATTCTCGGTAATGATTTGCTTTATTTTTCGCGCATTATGGCCGATTTTTTTTCTTACATGGATATTCAAAATCTGTTTCTTCTTTTTTTCAGTACTTCGTGGTGATTCGCTACCACAAATCTTGATATTTTTACAGACTTTTTTTCAAACCTACTGCGAATGACTTTATGTTGCAAGCTAGCTAAAAACCTTTATTCTAACCATATAATAATCCAAAAAATTGGAATTTTTCAGAAAAACCAAATAACATTCTGAAAAATCGAAATCACCATTTAAAGATAAAACAAAAGTTGACTCCCGAGCACTCCCGAGCTGAAGTGTTTCTAAATTGAAGCCAAAAAGTATGTTAAAAAAAATTATTCAGTTCCGAGATATAGAATTTGGAAGTTGAAAATCTGAAAGTGACAGGGACATAAAATTGGAACAGGCTCTGTTGCGGATCACGATATAAAGTGCAATTTTCAGTTTGAACAAAAAATAAAAACTTATTTCCGAGAGTCATTCAATGATTTAGAAATTTAAATTTCATCCAAAAAAATTATATCGTTTCGAGAAAATAAAGATTTAGTGTCACGGTATCGCACTCTAACAGCCGATTTTTCGCTGAAAGATATTTAAAAATATATATATATGTGTTTCTTTATAAATAAATGATAATAATTTTGAAAAATATCGTTTCTGATTGCAAAGCAAAAAGTTAAGTGAAAAAAAATGTATGAAAGTGCCTTTTGGGGGAAAATAAGATTTTAGGTTGCAATTTGATTGGTTCATTAGTATTGAAAAAAGTAGCGAATAGTTTTGTTTGAGGGCTTTTTCTTCGAAAAAAGAAGTGTTTTATTATTTTACTGGTTTTACTGAAAGGTTTTTTAGAAAGTTAAGAGTTTAGGTAATTGAAAAAGAAGAAAGATATGGGAGACAAGTACAGAGATTCAATTATCTAGTGTTTAATTACCAACCTTTTTATTACGATATTAAAAAAAATATTTCGAACAAATCCTTTTAACGGAACAAGCATTTTATTTTTAAAGAATTTTCACGCAAAAGGCCCATTTTCGGCAAAAATATTGGTTATCTAGTTCTGTGCTGCAACCCTTCATTTACATTTTGCTAAACAAAGAACTCTTTTAAACTCATTGAACATGCCCAAATTATTTCGCGAGACGTTTTTGTGGAAAAAAAAATTTTTTTCTGTAAAAACATACGAATGAAAAGCAATTTTTAATAACTAATTAGATCACCAAAAATAATAATATTTATTTTACGTAACTTTTTCAATCTCACTTAACATTGTAAAGTATTTTATCATTATTTTTAATGGAGAGAAAATATTTAATCACAGACTAGTGCTTTCATATATCTATTTATTTATAAAATTGGTTTATGAACTAAGATTGCTGATTAAAAAATTGATTTTTATTATATTTTAGTCTGTGCATCGATTACTATTGATTTCTGCTGTAGTTTACTTATCCACACGAACACAAAAAAGAATACATTCAAAAATTTTACTTTTCATGGATTCTTTACTAAAAAAAAATTCTACACAAAATGAAAATGAGATTTTAACCTAGAGGAATCGATGTGGAATTTTATGTTATTTTTTTTTTTAATTTCATTTTAAATTATATATCGCTAAGAACGCGACCTGTTGTTTGACCGTTAAAATCCATTGCTGGACCACGATGCAAATGAGCGACTTTTTTGCCAGTTTGATGTGGACATAAAATTTTTCCGAAATGAGAGATTCCACAATTTGAATTACCGCAAATGTGAGATTTGTCAAATGTAGCGAGGCGATGTCAAAAAATGTGACGAATCAACTTGACAGTTAACTCGACCCGAAAAACGCAACATAAATTGTCGATTTTTTAAAACTTGATTTTGATTTCGATTTTGATTTTGATTTCAAATGTTGCGCGTGAAGTGAACTATTCAACGTATGTCAATGTCTTAGGTAAGTGCAGACCCGACCATATATTAAAAGGATTATTTTTAACATGAATTAAGTAAATCAGATTAAGTGTATAAATAATTCTTAATTTTTCGATTTTGAAACTAATTTGTAAATACGTTATGTTTGTTGTTTGTTACAATATTACCATCTTATTGCTTTAATAAAGTTTTAAATGTTACACAATCGCGTTCTTTTATTAAATTTTCTTATTCATATCATTTTTTATTTCTATGTAAAACCATATATATTTTTACAACGCAAATAGCATTTTTACACTACC
Organism: Andricus grossulariae; assembly: GCA_011634705.1. NCBI lineage: Eukaryota > Metazoa > Arthropoda > Insecta > Hymenoptera > Cynipidae > Andricus > Andricus grossulariae. The sequence continues at coordinate 27,648 of JAABKJ010000207.1, forward strand.
GAACTAGTAACCAACTTTCCTGGTGGAAAAAATTGTACAAAAAAGTAGAACAAACTAAAACCATTTTTCACAGGAATCTACAAATAAATGCAATAAATTACAACCAAAATTACGGGAAAGTACAACATTTTTCTATTATTCATACGAATATTGTACTTCGTTTGTATTTCTCTATTTTATTGTAGTTTTAATTTTTCTACAAGAACTTACAGAAAAGTACAACTACAAAAATTTACAGAAATTTACATGTTTCACGGCCAATAGGATGACAAATATTTAGAATATTGCAATGAGATGATTTTAAATTAAGATGTATACATGATCGCTACTACAAAACAAGCTTCTTTGTTTGCAATTTACACAAATGGTAGAATATTAAAAGACAATAATTTTTATATTTATTTTTTATTTTATTATATTTTATTTTTATAATAAGTATTTTTTCAAACATATGGCAATCGATTGGACACCATATATGTCTTTTAAAATCATGTAATTGCAATGTTCTCAATATTTGTCATCCTGGGTCAAATAATAACAACTTTCTGAATGCAAATAAAAATTGAACAATTGAGAAAGAATTGAACACGTTCATGGAAATTAAAAGATTCAAACTCTCGAATATAACAATTTTTTCATTTGAAGTTATAACAACCTAATTGCAAATTAAAACACTCAAAGTGGAATGCTCCAAACTCTGGGTTTCAGTTTGGTGTACTTATGAATTTGAAACTTTTAAAATTAAAACTTAAACAATTTCAACTCAAACGCTCAATAATTTGTAATCGAAAGTCGTTAAAATGCACAATAAAATACTTTTAACATCTATATATTGTACCAGTCAAAGATTTTAAAACATAGAAATCCGCGCTATCATTTTCAGTACTATAAATTGAAGAATGAAAAAAAAATTTATAAATTTTCAAAGTGATTTCATTTTGATCAATTTTAGGCTAGAAACATTAATTTATACATCAACATTTGTTTCGAACTCTTTTTAAATATTCTCTAATTTTTTTTTAAAATCATTTAAATATTTTCCAGGAATTTATTAAAAATTTTGGTCATTATCATGGAACTTTCCTACAATTTTTCTAAAATCCTGCAAGATTAAATAAATTGCCTTTAAATTCTGCCAGCTTTTTTGAAGAGCTTTGGAAATATTTTTAAATATTCTTTTGAAATTAATGTTTAAAAACAAATTAGTTTTTTCTAGGAATTTTGATGAAAATTTTTTATTATTTCAAAACCTTTCAAAATTCTTTTGAGCTTCTAAATTTTTTATTGAAAATCTTTAAAAATCTACTTTTTTTTTTAATGTTTTGAAATCTTTTCAACATTTAAATTGTTTTGGTATCTTTTGATAACTTCTAAATATATCTTAAACTTTCTCGATTTTTTTCTAAATTAATAATTATTCCGTTGTTCTTTATTATTCAAATTTTTGTTTAAATCTGTTTATATATAAAAAATAACTGAAATTGCTGCCTCATCTGTGATTTATTGTAATAATAAAATTACTTCGTAAAACTGTAATATTTAAAAGAAAATTTAGTTTCTTGTAGAAACTTATATATTGAATATCCTAGAAAAATTACCAGTAAGGCACAAGTCAAAACGATGATGTAGATTCTAGAAGTATTGTTTGTGAAAATTTATATTGTAGAAACTTGTAGTTTATTGTTATTTTTTTTTTCTTTCTACAATAACATACAAGAAAAAATTATCTATTTGTATTTCATTGTATTTTTTTTAAACTTTGTACATTTTTTATAAAAAATTACATGTTTTAACAAAAGAGTATGGTTGAAGAAATGTTGTTGATTTTTGTAAAAGAAATTTCCACCAGGGTTCTCATAAATCAAATGTTTTAAAGGAACATGAGTTAAAATCACGCGATAAACATAAACAAAAATAAAGTCAAACAAAGCGATTTTCCAACATTTTTGTTTCATGGGAGGGTCTTAAATGGCATTCTTTGCATTTTAACAAAAAATTTCTGGTTAAAAAAACCAGCATTGCAGGTATGTAAGTTCATACTTAAACAGACTTCTGGTAATAATAAACCAGCTTTTTTTTAATTAAAGAAATTTTCTGAAAATGTTTCAAGTTTTGACAATAAATGTTCAACATTGTCCCAAATTTCCAACTTCATTAAAAACAAATTTCATTTAAATTTTTATATTATTTTTTTCTGCAAACTATAAAGTAGATAAACAAATTAAGCATAATTTTTGCACTCATAAAAAAGCATATTTTAATTTTGATTTTTTTTTTAATTCTCACGTCTCTGTAGAGGCTAAGAAATTGAAAACAAATGGGTTGTCCTAATTGTATTCCACATTTTGCAAATGGTCCAAAATTTGAATTTAAAATGTAATTATTATTCTGTGTTAACACTTCTGGGATTCTGCATTATATAATTGTATAATAATTGTACTGCTGAATAAAATTTACTTTACGAAATACAAATTTCGAAAAAGGTAAGATTAATCCGAAGAATGAGATAGCGATGCCTATATATAAGTCTCCTATAATAAAAAATCGTGGAACATATTAATTATAGTCACACTCACTATTTACGAAATATGGATCGTCATTGGTAGTTTAATGTTCGGTTTAGGGATTTTCCCTAATTCTATTGGTAAGTATAATAATATCATATCATATCTATTATTTAAGGCCTATTTTAAATTTTACTACATTGATTTTCTATTTGAAATTGTCCGAATAAAAATCCCTTTATAAACCATAAACTTGGGTTAAGCGGCGCACCCTTAATTCTGTATTTAAAGCGCTATATTGATTCTTCTTGGTTTTGCAATTGAAATTTCAAAATTTGTAGCTGCAAGACTGCATATTTTTTTACACCGACGAAACAAACATCGCATTCAGAAATGCAGAATCAAGGGTGTACCGCTCTCCCCCACATGTGCCGCTTAGCCCCAGTTTACGGTATCCAGTGTACAAAAAGGCACGTCGCACCCAATCGCTCTCGTTCGTAAAGTTTTCTGAAAAGTCCATTTCTCGAAGATTTGAAAAGTAGCGATCAATAACGGGATAACCAACAATTTTCCAAAAATTGGTTTATTGCATCAACAGTTTTTTGAAAATTAAATACACATTGTGCTGAGAGTATTCATTCAAAATCGCATTTCTTAATATAATAAAAAAAAATTATTTTAAGTTTCGTCAAGATTTTAACACCGCAATAATTTTTTTTGTATTCCCTCAGCATCGACATTTCTTGAAATTATTAACGTTTTTTGAAAAAGCTCGAGGGTGGACTTTTGCTTTCTTCAAATTGTGATTTCTCTTGTGGACCGCTAGCCTTCATATTGTTTCCAAGGGATCATTACATTTTTCAAGATTATTACTGAAACGAAATTGCTAAAACCCTTCTACACTTTCATCTGAAATTCTAGAATTATTTGTTTTGAACCCAAAAGGAAAAAAAAAGTCGCTTGGGCAACTTTTGGGAATACTCAATTTTTGATGTTTTGAAAGAGGTTATATAAATATTTTCATGGAAATAAGTTAGAAGTGGAATTTTATAGGCTCAAATTATCTACTTTGGTATCAAAAGAAAGGTTCCAGTAGCTGAATGTCTTGCGAGAACTAAAGCCCTTCAATATTTTCGAAAAATTGCGAATAAAGTGGGATAATATAAGTTTTTTGAAAATTGCTTCTTTTCAGTCCATATCAAGTCCCAAGTACCTACATAAGAATTGAAGTTTATAAAATTTCCACTAAATTATTAAAATAGGAATCAGTTTTGAGAAACATTAAAAAATAATTCTCCAGCAGTAGTAGCACCAGAAATTATGGCCTTCTACAAATTTCCCTTTTTATGGAATTTTGTTGAGTATGTTTTTTTAACTAACCGTTATGAACTGAAAACTTTTCTTAACAACATTATGAAAAAAATTATTATAAGTTTAAAATAAGTGATTGTATTCACATAATGCTCGTGAATTGAATATTTACACGTCTTATTCTCTGAAAACGGGTAATTAAAAAAAAACATGTTCAGCAAAATTCCATAAAAAGGGAAATTTTCAGAAGGCCATAACTTCGGTACTATTAACGTTAGGGCATTATTTTTCACATTTGTTTAAAATTGAGTCCGATTTAATTAATTTACTGACAACTTTTACCAGCGGTGCATAAAAAAGAGTTATTTCACAAAGACGACCATTTTTATTTTCAAAAAATATTCGACTGAAATCTTGCGATAAACAAGAGAAAAACAATTTGAAAAAAAAATGTCCACCATTTTTGCCATTTTTCAAAAATATTGAAGGGTTTCAGATCTCGAAATATATTAAGCTCCTAGAACACTCCGTCAGATGCCAAAATAAATGGTTAGATCCAATGAAGCTCCACTTTTAACTTATTTTCATAAAAGTATGTTGATTCACCTTTATATGAAATCAAAAATTGAGTTTTCTCAAAAAGGACACAAGCAATTTTTTTTGTTTCGAACCCAAAATTGTTGTGAGATATCCCAGAAGATCACATTCACTTTCTTGTCACACACAAAATTTTCCAGTTATGGGCCATCCATAAACTGCGTTACCAATTTTGGGCTTTTTAACCCCCCCCCCCCTTCACCGAAAGGGAGGAAGCCGCTGGTTAAAGACGAATTTTACGTTTATAAATTCTTTCAAATAAAATTAATGTAAATATCAAATAAAATAGTTGAATTTCTGACCAAATAGTTAAAATTTTCACCATACATAGATGCATTTTTAATCAAGTGGTCGAATTTTCAAACAAACAGAAATAAAAATTCAATCAAATATTTTAATTTTCGAGACAAAAAGCCAAATTTTTTAGATGACAGTTGAATTTTTATCAAAAAAGTTCATTTTCAATCAAGAAAGATGACTTTTCTATCATGAAAGATGAATTTTTAACAAAAAAAGATCATTTCCAATCGAGAGACATGAATTTTTAACAAGATAGTTTAATTCTAAACCAAAAAATTTAACTTTCAACAAACAAGAATAATTTTCTACCCAAAAAGATGACTCTTCAACAAAATACATGAATTTCCTACCAAATATAGTTAAATTTTTAGCTTATCCAATATACATGATAAAGTTTCAACCAAACATAGAATAGTTAAATATACAGATAGAAAAAAAAAAAATTTATTGAATTTCCAACAAACTTGTTAAATTTAAAACCAAAAAGATAGATTTTTAACCAAGAAGATTAATGTTAAATTACTTATTATTATATAATTAATGTTAAAATACATTATAGCGTAAAATTCTCTAGAAATTCATTAAAATCTAAATCAAGTAGAAATCATTTGAGATCCCTTGAATACGAAATTAAATTAAATTTATGCATTAAAGTTCTTTAAAAAACCGTTCAAATCCCTAAGCATCTTAAAATCTTTGGAATCGCTAAGAATCCCTTGATATTTAATTCAATTCATTTTTCAAAATTCTCTAGAAAACGTTTGAAATGTTTGGAAATCCTACCAAATTCTTTCAAATCCCTTGAAAATTTTTAAATTTCTTGAAATAATAATTAATAAAATAAATAATTTAGAAGTCCTTGAATATTCTAGTTAAGTTCAACTTATTCATTAAAGTTATCTAAAAAAATCGTTCCAACCCCTCGAAATGTTTTCTTCGAAAGTCATAAAAATCCAGTTAAAGTTCTCTAAAATAAAAATACATTGTAAGTATAATATATATAACTAATATTTTTTTCAAAAGTTTTTAAAAACACTTAAATCTGTGTAACCAATCTTTACTAGAAATCCTTTCAAATCGAGCTAAAAATTCTTGGAAATCCCACAAAATTATTTGAAATCGCTTGAAAGTTGTTCCCCAATCCTTGAAATTTTTTAAGTTACTTGAAATATTTATGTCAATATTTTGGCATTCTTCATTTCTATACTGAGTTTCTCATAATGATTCTTTATAATGATTTGTCTAGAATCACGAATAAAGTATAAGAAATTCATTATAAGAAAATCTCAGTTTTCCAATTTCATCAATGATGATAATGGAGATGTTGCGTAAAATGAGATGAAAAGATATTTTGATTCTTCAGTAACTCATTAGCTCATTTCAAGAAGACAAAATTTTTAATTGACTAAGAAACATGTTTTTTTTTATAAATAAATTTTGAATCGTGAATCAACTCGCGGCATTTTTGCCACGAGAGTAATTCCTCGTGGGAAACTTCAAATTATTTGAATTATGTGAATTTTGTATTTTCAAATAAAAATTATTTATAAACATGTATCGGGATATACAGATGTCTTTAAGCGGCTTTTATGTAATATTATCAATTATTAACTAATGATAATTACGAAGAAAGGAATCAAAAAAGTCTCGCGATTCCAGACATTTAATTTACGTATCACTTGCACAAACTAGCTCAAAATTATGTTTTGTAAATAATTAGAAATATAAATTTTGTCTCTTCTCCGTAACGTTATTCATTGCTTTGAATAAGTTAAAACAGTGTAAATGCGATGACGTAAAGTGTTAGCTTACTCAGAAATTTATTGAGCCTTCAAACACATTCTGTTGATCTTTCCATTACGAAGTTAGTCACTATAGTACCTATAAATTAAAAAACAATTTGCTTAAAAGATAATGTGATTTATAAACTTAAAAGTAAATAAAATTCAAGGTAAATTTATCTTCAGGATTGAAATAAATTCTTATTTAAATGCAATAAATTATAGTATTTCCAAAAGAATGAGCAATTTTTTATGAGATCCAAACGTTATAAGAACGATTCTTGGTAGATGTCAATAATATTTACAAATATCATCTCAATGACAAGTTTCCATTTGGCATAGTTTATAAAAACAAACAAATTTTGAGAAATAATTGCAATTTTCTATGGAAAATAAATGTACGATTGAAAAAATTTTGAAAATCAAAAACAGAACTTTGTTGAAAAGTAGCGCATGGAGACCCATTGATCCCTTGTAATTTTAAGATTGTAAAAAATTCTTATTTTTCTTGCCTTTGTTCAAACAATCAGAAGGCAATGTTTTGAAATTGGAGTAATGTTTCGTCACGTTTAGCTTATTCAAGGCAATCATGCAGCAATTTTCTATAAAAAATAACGAAAGTATACAATCCAACAAAATTTTTTCAATCGAATTCAGAAATCTGTTGAAAAGAAGCGTATGAGGACCCTGAATATGCATAATTAATTTACAGTTCATATTGATCCATTATAATCTCTAAATTTTAAAAAATGCCTGTATTTCTTAAATTTTTTCAAACAATCAAAAGTCAATATTTTGAAAATGGGAACAGACTAGGTCACGATAACAACTTCTCAACATGGCCTGTTATTGTTTCAATAAAGTTAAAAATAATACACCATCGCCTCGTTTTATTAAATTTTCACATTTTACATGTTTATAGCTGTTTCAAATTATTATATACAGTCCTAAATCCTAAAATATACATGTTAATTTTGTTAAAAAATCATTCATTTGTAACACTGTAAATTGTAAACAGTTAATTCTACGAAAAAGAGTACTCTTAAGTACTTGGAAACTTGTCAATTATCGAATAAAAATAATTGTCGCTGGAAAAAATCCCAAAAATATCGTCTGTTGTCGGAATCTTACATAAAACTGCTGTTTTGCTTTTTTTTTGATATCCTGCGAGCACAATATAAAGAAATTGGGTGGGTCAAAATTAAAAGTTATTGGGTGGAAATCTAATTCACTAATTCGTATGATATATGTTTGCTTCCAATTTTTTTTTCAAAAAATCACGTATGTCAACTTGTATGATATCTTTATTGACTAAAAATTTATTATTCGTTTGTGTGAATGTATATTGTATATATTACAATTTTATTTACAAGTTATTATAATCTACTAAGATTTTTATTTTAAAAAATAAGGTTCATGAACCTCTCCAACTTAACCATGTTAATTTCAAAAACCCGGGGCATGGGTTAATGTTGACCGATTTGAAAAAGAAATAGAGAATTTCTTTTTCCGGAAAACGAACAAATTGGGATCATTTACCAAAAGCTGAAAGTCGAATTTCGAAATAAAACTCGCTTCTTGAAATACAAATATCTTGAAAACTAACATAAAGTCGACGAATGAGATGGCAATGACAATGTATCAGACTGATAAAAATCTTCTACAATATTCATTGTACTCTCAGTTCCACATCGTTCATGCCATGATGATCATAATTGTTACTCTGCTCTGTATCTTACCGTTTCTCCCTTATTCTATCGGTAAATATAATAATATTATATCATATGTTTAATTGTAGGCGTATTTTAAATTATAGTAATTTTTTTTTTCTATTCGAAATTGTCAAAATTTAAATACTTTTACCCAATGTACGTACAACAAGTCACGTCGCAACAGATCGGGCCCTCATTCTTAAGTTCGCTCTGAACCCAGGCGGAAATATATATAGTTTGTATATAGTGTGAAGTATTATATATAATATTCATTTGTTTTATACAGTTTTTATATAAAACAAATGAATATTATATATAATACTTCACACTATATATAAACTATATATAACATTTCCCCCGGGGAAATATCAATTACGAATCGTATTTCAAAACGTCAATAATGAATCTTTTTTCCTGTATACTTCATGTTCGGTTATAGTATTTACGGAGTTTATTGTTCGGATGGTGAAAAGCGATGACAGGTAAATTGTTCGCTTATGTCACAATTTGTAATAGCATATTATCAATGCACCAAGTAAATGAACATTGTTCAGAAGCATTCACATGGGAAAATGCTGATGAGAAATTCCATACAATATACAGGGACATAGACAGATGGCTATGACATCTGATATCTACTTTAAGCTATCTATATATGTATTTATAACGAATTTAATTAAATTCAGCTTTACTGGCTTCTCACTTTCATGATGAAAGGTGAAGGTAGTGATTTAAATTTATGAAACATATATGGTATATATATATATATATATATATATATATACTGACCTATGGGAATCTGGCTCTTATTATAACTGAAATCAAATAATAAAGATACTTTTATCCCGAAAGGGTCGTTAATTTAATCATTCGTATGGGACGTTAATTCAGTGGTTCAAACATCCCACTCCCATACTTTCCCCCACTACTCCTACTATAGTCCCCTACTTTCACACCCAACACTTCACCATTCGCTCTACCCCTTCCTTAACTTTTTCCTCCTTTACCTTCCTATCTCCTCGATTCCCCAACTAACATTCCCCTTCTTCTACTTCCTTCACTAGCCCGCACGTCTCCTCCCTTTCTCACCCTCATTTAGAATCATTTCCCTTACTTCCCCTTACTTAGCTTACTTTCACTCCCCAATTTACCCTTATTTATCATCATTCCCCCTACTTCCCATCTTCTAATTTCCACTACTTCTTCTACGCCCTATAATTTCCCCTAGCTCCCCTTCACTCACTTCCCATACTTTATCCTCTACTCATTACCCCTTACTTTTCTTATTTTTCCTACCATTATTTCCCCCTACTTTACCTCCATTCATTTCCCCTACGTCCCCCACCCTCATCCCCCTACTTCCTCTACTTTCCCACTTCACATTTCTTCCTCCACTAATATCCCCTACCTTTTTCTACATTTTCCTCTCTACATTTCCCTCTTAATTGCACTAATTTTTCCTCGGCTAATTTTCCCTACTTCTCCCACTTCTCCTACTTGTCCTACTTCTCCTACTTGTCCTACTTCTCCTGCTTCTCCTACTTCTCCTACTCCCTTTCATTTCCCCTACATACCCTTTACTTACTTCCAGTGAATTTCTCTCCTTATTTACCCTACCCCCACCCTTTCCATAATTTTCTCCCACTTCCCCTACTTTTCTTCAAGTCATTCTACTAATTCCCCTCCACTCGTTTGGCCCCACTTCCCCTGCTTCTCCCCTTACCTCGCTTTTTTCCCCGACCCTAATTCTCCCTTACTTCTACTTTTGCTCTTCGAATTTCCCCTTATTCGCCGAAATTCCCTCCACTACTGCGCATTTACGTCCCCTGCTCTTTTTTCCCCTCATTTCTCCTTACTTCTCTAATTTTTTCTCCTATTATTTACCATCACTGCTCCCTCATTCCCTCGCCTCATTCCCCCTTACTTCCCTTATATTTTCCGCCCCTCAATTCTCCTACTTATTCTCCCTCTCTTCCCCCTACTTCTTCTCCAACCATTTTCCCTCACTTACCGTCCACTCATTTCCCTTTGTTTCTCCTACTTTTTATCCTCTCATTTTCCCACACTTACCATAAATTCCTTCGACTAATTTTCCTTCACTTCCCCTACATTTTCCTCCCCCGATTTCTCCTTACTTCTTCGAATTTTTCTTATGCATGTTTCCCCTTGATTCCCCTAGATTTCTTCTCCTCATTTCCCGTCACTTCTTGTAAATTTGCCACCCCTCACTTCTCCTACTTTCCCTTCCCTCTCTTTCCCTACTTCTCCACCTATTTCGCCTCATTTATCATCTGATCATTTCCCCTCTTTTCTCTCACGTTACATCCCCTAATTCCCCCTCATTTCCCTCACTTCCCTTACAATTCCCACCCCTCACTTCTCCTACTTTCCCTCCTTCTCTTTCCCTACTTCTTCTCCACTGATTTTCCAACACTTAGCATCCTCTCATTTTCCTTTGTTTCTCCTACTTTCTATCCCCTTATTTCCCCTCACTGACCCTACATTCCCTCTACTAACTTCTCCTCACTTCCCTTAAATTTTGTCCTTCCCTCATTTCTCCTAACTTCTCCTTATTCTTCCTGTCCATATTTCCCCTGACTTTCTCTACATTTTCTTGCCTAATTTCCCCTCACTTCCCCTACATTTAACACCCCTCATTTCTTCTACTTACCCTTCCCTCTCTACCCCTGCTTCTTCACCTATTTTACCTTACTTACCGTCCCCTCATTTCCCCTCCTTTCTCCTACTATCTATCCCCTTATTTCGACTAATTTCCCCTAGATTCCCTCCCCTCAGTTTCCTCACTTCCCTTACATTAAAAAACCCCTCTCTCCTCCTACTTTCCCTTCCTCTCTTCCACTACTTCTTCTCCACCCATTTTATCTCACTTACCGTCCTTTCATTTCCTTTTGTTTCTCCTACTTTCTATCCCCTCATTTTTGCTCACTTCCCCTAAATCCCCTCCCCTAATTTCCCCTCAATTCACCTCCTTTTTTTCCCCTCATTTTCCCTCATTCTAGTAAAAATAATCTTCCTCCTTGCTATCACTTTACGTACCGCTCGTCACTTTTTTCTCAAATCACGTTCAAGTCAATTTTTGAAGGTAAAGTTACGATAGTCACTTTTCTAAATGAAAAGATTACTTAATTCAATTTTCTTTCAATAAATTAACAAATAATTTAAAGGGATTTCAAATGATTTTTAAGACTTGAGAGTATTTAAAAAATTTTAAGGAATTTTCAAGAGCTCTAAAAAGTTTCAAGGGATTTAAAAAACTTTCAGAGGATTTAAAATATTTCAGGCCTCTCTTAAAAATTCCAAGAAAATATTTCAAGAGCTTTAAAAAATTCCAAGGGATTTCAAAATATTTTAAAGGTTTGAAATATTTTAGGGTATTTTAAGAGATTCCAAGGAATTTTCAATCGATTTAAGTTTTTTAATTACTCAAAAGGATTCAAAATATTTTAGGGTATTTTAAGAGATTCCAAGGTATTTTCCAAAGATTGAAAAAGGTTTAAAGGGATACAAAAATTTAATTAAGAATTTAAAATATTTTAGGATATTTTTAAAAATTCTAAGAAAAAGTTTCACAGGGCTTTAAAATATTGTAAGGGATTTAAAAAGATTTTAAAGGATTTTCAAAATTTTAGGGTAATTCAAATTTTTTGTTAAATTTTGAATTGATTTCGATAGTTCAATGAGATTTAAAAGAATTTGAAATATTTTAGAGCATTTTAAAAGATTCCAAGGAATTTTTAGGAGTTTTAAAAATTTTCAAGGAATTTCGACCGATTTTGAATGATTGAAATATCTTAGTGTATTTTTAATAGATTTCAATAATTTGAAGTGATTTCAAAGGATTTAAAAGATTTTGGGGTATTTTAAAATATTCCAAGGCCTTTTCCAGAGCTTCACAAAGTTAAAGGGATTTCAAAAAGAATTTTAAATATTTTAGGAAGTTTCAGAAGATTCCAAGGAATTTTTTATTGACTTCAATAATTTGAAGGGATTTCAAAACATTTGAAATATTTTAAGGTATTTTTAAAAATTCCAAGGAATTTACAAGAGTTTAAAAATTTTCCAAGGGTTTTTGAAAAACTTTAAAGGATTTGAAATATTTTAGGCTAGTTTTAAAAATTCCAAGAAAAAGTTTCAAAAGCTTTAAAAAAAATTCGAAGGATTTCAAAGTATTTAAAAGCTTTTGAAAAAGTTAAGCGTATTTTAAAAGATTCCAAAGAATTTTGAAATAATTTCAGTAATTTAATGGGATTTAAGAGGAGTTTAGATATTTTATTGTTATTTAAAAGATTCAAATGCATTTTCAAGAGCTTTGAAATGTTTCAAGAAATTTCAACAGATTTTAAAGAATTTGAATTTTAATTATTTGAAGGAATTTCAAAAAATTTGAAATATTTTATGAGATTTTAAAAGATTCTAGGGCATTTTCAACAGATTAAGAAAATTTCAAGGGATTACGAAGGATTTAAATGATTTTATCGGATTTGATAAAATTTGCACGCGGTTTTAAACTTATAAAGAATTTCCTAGAATTTTGGAAGGTATAGAACGATTTTACAGGACCTATAAGGTCTTATGATATTAAAAAAGATTCCAAGGGATTTTATAAGATTTCCGAGGATTTCAATGATATTAAGGGATTTTAAAAGCTTTCAAAATATTCCCATAATATTTTCCAGGATTTCAGGAAATATCAGGTTTAAAGAGGATTTTACGGGATTTTATGATATTTTAAATTCTTTGAAATTCTTTTCAATCTTTTTAATTTACTTGAAATCTTTTAAATTCAATCAGTTCTACTCAACTCAATGGATTGTTTTTTAGTTGAGGGGAGGTAATTTAAGGCAAGTAAGGGGAAATGGGTGGAGGGGAAGTGGAGAAAGTAAGAAGAAATGAGGGTAAGGAAGTAAAGGAAATTAGGGGAAATGAGGGAAAGGGAAGTACGGAAATTAGGGAAAATAAGAGGAGTAGGGGAAGCGGGAAAAAGGAAATAGGAGGAGTGAGGGAAAATGATGGGAAATGAGGGTAGGGGAAGTGAGGGGAAATTAGGGATGAGAAGTGAGTGTAAGTGAGGGGAAGTAGGGGAAATGATAAGAAATGAGTGTGAGTAGGGGTGGAGAAGTAATGGCTGGAGAAGGGAAGTAGGGCAAGGGGAATGTCAACTGGAGTATGGAAATGGAAATTGTATGGGGCTAGGGGAAGAAAAGAATGGGAGGGACAGGTTTGAACAAATCAACTTATTCATCTTGAAGTCTTCTAAGCTCATCTTGAATTTCTATAAATTTCATCCAATTCTTTTGAATATCCTTAAATTTTTCTAAACTCGTTTCAAACCTTCTAAATTCGATAGATATTTTCATATTTTAGAATTGCCTTCAATTCACTTGAATTTTTCTAATTCACGTTGAATTGTCATGAATTTAATAAAATGTTGTATAATTTTCTTTGAATTCTTATAAATTCACTTCAGTTTTACTGAAATCAATGGAATTTTCTGTATTTTTGTTAATGTTCGACCATTAGTTTGAATTTTTTTATATTTAACTTGAATTGTTTTAAAGTCTTATAAATCGAATTCTTTTGAATTCCTTTCACTTCAAAAGAACATTAATCACATTTATAAATATAAATTAAAAATTATTTTATTCAATTCATAAAAAATTCAATATTAAAAATGTTACAAGATTAGAATTTCGTTCTTTAAATAATAACGGTCAGGGAAAATAAAAAATTAGTCAGGGAAAAGTCAGGGATTTTCGGGAATTAAGTTTTTCGGCCACCCTGAAAATGTGAGGGAAGGGAGGGTCCAAAAATCGTCCAAAAAACGTTACGTAATAAAAAGGCGACCCTAATGAACATTCTACATGAAAAAAGAATGAATAAATATAAAAAATATATAAACACAAAACAAAGAATTGTAAAAAATTATAGTAGAAACTGACAATTCAAAATACGAGGGAAATTCCTCGTATAATATTATTAATAAACTTTAGAGACGATTTTCACAATAAGTGGATAGATTTACGGAAGATAGAGAAATGAGAATAAAACTCGAGCTCTGGAACTGGAAGCGAGACGGAAATGTTTAAAGTTTAAAGTAGATCTTTTTTAATATTTGAGAAGCTCAGCTCCCGGAACTGCTATGATAAAAGATTGTAAGAAATAATTCATGGGACGAGGTATTTCAGGATTTACAAAAGTCCATATAATTTTTATTCTCAAAAATTGCAACCTACTTTGAGCTATTATGATATATTTCTATATTAGGGTTCCTATATTAGGGTGACCATAAAAAAACAATTTTGGCTTTTTTTGATAGCGAAAGGCAAATTACGGCAGCTTATGAGATGGATAAAGGCAGATTTGAAACAAAATTTTTTAAACAATATTTTGTCGTGGCCCATTATTTTTTCAGTTCTTATGAAAATAATGAGCAAAATCAATCTTTCTTTATTTAAGGTTTTAACCACCGAATTTCCAGTTTTTAATTTAAACTTTCAATATGTTGTTTTTAAGGTCTACAGAATGCATATAAGAGTATTTTTTTTTTAAATTCATTATTAACTGCGGTTTCCTGAATAGTGCTAATTTTACTTTTTTCCACTGTTTTCCATTGAAATTGTATACATTAATTTAATCGAATTTTCATTGAGTTCCCTTGAATTCACTTGAATTAAAATGAATTCCTTTACTTGAATTTACTTGAATCTCATTGAATTCTATTAAAATAATTTAATTTCACTTGAGTTTGCAAATGAATTTTTTTAAATAAAGTTTAAATAAACCACTTAAATTCAATTCAATTAGCTGAAATTTCATATGAATTCCTTTGAATTCCTTGGAACTTTAATTTATTTCAATTAACTGAAGGATATCACACTGCACATTGTGTTGAAAAAAATTTGGTTTTTAAATTGCTGAAATAATTTTTATTCAAGAAATTTAATATTTAATTCAATAAATATTGAATTAAAATATTTATTTAAACAATCAAACAAACTGTTTAAATATACCAGCTACGCAAAAACTAATTGCGCCATTCAATTCTGCGGAAAAATGGCATGAAGTCCATGTATTTGAGAATTTTTTGCTTCACGCAATTTATTGATTATAAATGCTATACCGTGGAAATGTTTATTTATACTACTTCACTAGTTTAATAAAAAAAAATTGTGAAACATATAGAATTTATGCAATTTTTTTAGGAGAATCAAATAACGCTATTAATTTTTCGTATCTAGTATTTTTAAACAAATTGTTTAAACAATACAAAAATAAACTGTTTTTCTGGGAAAATCGTCCATTAGTTATTTCACTATTATTTTTCTAATTAATCTATGACAAAGTCATATTTTTGAAAGTCTTAAAAAATTGAAAAAATTGTAATGAAAAATACAATTTTCGTTTATATTCACGATTTTGTCAAAATATTTTCTCATTTTTGAGCCTTCTATTCGTCTTGTAACATGTTTATGGTGCTTCACTGATATATTTTATGTTGATTAGTGCAAAAAATAAATTACAAAAAAAAAGGAATTTTTTAGACATTTTCATGGTTATGAGGTAAAGTTTGATAAGCAGTTTCTCTAAAATATGAACTTTTTCTAACTTTCTTTTTATAGATCTACAAAGCCCCGTAAACTCTCGAGAGCACTTTCTTATATTTTTCTTTTTAAAAAATTAGAATTTTGAGAACGTTTTTTTGCTCTCTTGAAATTTTTTTCTCTTTCTTATTCTTTTGAATTCCCCTTAATTCCGTTGAACTAATGCGACAAAATCAAAATTTTACTGATCAATTAATAAAGCATTTTTAGACTGAAAGGACAGTCATTTCTACTGACAAAACAGTAATTTTAACAGAAAGAGTTTTTAACAGAAAAGTTGGAAATTCGTCTCTTTTGGTAGAATGTTTATTTTTCATAGTTAAAAATGCAACTGTTCTGTTTAAAAATTCATTTGTTTAGGTTCAGGATTCACCTATTTTGTTTTAAATTTGTCTGTTTTGGTTGAATTTAATTGTTTTTGATTGAAAATGAAAATATTTTTTGTTTAAATATCAACTATTACATTTTTTGTTGAGAAATAATCTTTTTGGTTAAATTAGACTGTTTTTGATTTGAAATTGAAATATTTTCTTGATTCAAATATCAACTATTACATTTTTCGCAGAGAGTTCATCTTATTCTTTGGTTGAAAATTTAACTACTTGATTGAAAGTTAACTTCTTTATTGAAAATTCATTTTTTAAATGAAAATTTATTTGTTACAGTTTTCATTATTTTGTCAAAAATTTAATTATGTTGTTGAGAATTCAAGAATTTAGTTAAAAAATCATCCTTTTTGTTCGAAAATTCAACTGCTTTGTTGAAAAAATGGTCTTTTTGGATTGAAGATTCGACTATTTGGTTAAAAATGCAATTGTTTGTAGTTGAAGTTTATTATCTTGTGTTTGAAAATTTGGTCTTTACGTTGAAAATTCAATTACTTGGTTAACAGTTGAAATTGTTTGTCAAAAATTAATTTTTTTTTGGTTGTAAATATTCATCATATTTTGTAATCTTTTTTTTGTCAATAATTAATTTTTTGAACTAAAAGTTTTACTATTTTATTTCTTGTTTAGAATTCATATTTCTTTTGGCATAAAATTGAAATGTTTTGTTAAAAACTCACTTTTTTAATTGAAAATGTAACTTTTGTTGAAAATTCTTTTTTTTTTTTTTGGTTGAAGATTCATTATTTTAGTTTAAATTTCATCTTATTGATTGAAAGTTGAACTGATTTATAGAAAATTCGCTTTTTCGGTAGAAAGTTAATTTTTTTAACTAAAAATTTAACTATTTCAGTTGAAAAGTCATCATTTTAGTTGAAAATTTATCCCTTGTGCTAAGAATTTTATCTTTTTGGATAAAAATCCACTATTTTTGTTGTAAATTTATTTCTTTTTGGCTTAAAAGTCTACTTTTATATTTCTGGCAGATAATTAATCTTGCTGGGTTGAAAATTCACCTCTTTTGGTGTTTTTTTTGGTTGAAAGTTTAGCTACTTAAACCTTTTTTTTCAGATTTCGCAATTTTCTTGATCATTTATTTTTTGAAAGAAAAAAATTAATTCCCAGAATCATAGAGATTTATAACACAATATAGGAACATTTGAATTTTTCCCCCACCCTGAGATTAAAAATTTTCTAAAACTTTTTTTTTTAATTATTTCGTCGGGCATGACTAACCTATGCCTACGACTTTCAATAAAAAGTATAACATTTGCCTCTCAAAAGATATGAATGAAGTTGGGTAAAAATTAGTTTTGGTTTCTTGAAAGTGGATCATTTTGACATGAAGTTGATAATCAGAATGATATGCAACGGTTTAATAACCCATGGTTTATTGTGAAAAGATTAACGATTTACCTGAGCTTCATTCTGTTACTTTTTAATGCTAAATTGATGAAGGCTTTTCCCTAGCGGACCGCCTTAATAGAACGGTTGCGCCCGCTAGGGTATATTTTCATCCTTTTTTACATTTATTAACAATTTTACATAGAACACATTACTCATTTTATCTTTTTAAAAATTCATATTTATTTGTATATATTAAATTTAAATTTAAGTCTGTGTGCGGCAACCCGGGGCACTGTTCACGTCGGTTTACCGCACACAGCTTTTAATTTGTAATTTGTTACTACATAAATAAATACAAATAAATAAATATAAATGTGTAAAAAGATAAAAAGAGTGTTGAGTTCTATGTGCAATTGTGAATAAATGTGAAAAAGGATAAAAATGTGCCCCAGCGGACTGCGCGAATGGAGGTTGCGTAGTTGTGTGACCGTAAAGTGACCACATAGTGACCGCCTGCACACTGGGCCCGCTAGGGCATATTTTCATCCTTTTCCCATTTATTCACAATTTTACACAGAACTCAAGACTTTTTAAATCTTTTTTACACATTTAAATTTATTTGTATTTATTCTTGTGTTAAAAAATAAAAAATTACAAGCTGTATGTGGCAATCTGATGTGCAATTTGCGTCGAGTTGTCGCACACAACTTTATATTGAATAAATACAAATAAATATAAATCTGTAAACTCATAAAAAAGAGTGTTGAGTTCTATGTGAAATTGTGAATAAGTGTGAAAAAGGATGAACATACCCCTAGCGTGCACAGTACGCTAGGGATTGTAATTATCTAATTGAAGTCAAGATGCTTCCTTCAGCCTCTTGTTCCGTAAATTTCATAAAAAATGATGTTAAACAACCCTCATTAGAATCTAGTAATTTAAATTACAATGTGTATTAATTTGAAGTAGATATTTGGTGTTGTGCATGTAATCTGTCAACAAACTCAATATATCTCGACATTATGAGGTTTTACTTTGTCGATAGGGAATATCAGTCGCATCTCTGGAGCTGATCCTTTGACAGTACCAGTTAACGCGGATCGAATCGTCAGAAACGTTGACAATATTGCGTTGCCGTTCGCCCCTTTTGCCAACGTAAACTCGAATACCATTCCGTGCCAAGTATTTTCGACATTGTCCTCATGAGTGGAGTCGAGTGCGAGCTAAACTCGAAATTTAGACACGCTGTATTAGTCACGGAAAGCTTACTTGCTATAAATTATAAAGGTGCCATTACTGAAAGCGGAGGACTCACTGCGCTTCTACTTTAATGTACATTTTCTATTTTGTAGGTATAGAAGGCGTGTATTAGATTTCTTTGACATCCGATCCTAAATCAAAACCAATCATTAATTTCCTTTTTTACCACCCTTCTTTTTATGTTTTATTTCAAAATATTGCTAAATATTTAAAAGTACATTTTTTAAACCAACATGAATTTAAAAAAAATTGCTTGCAACAAAATTGCACAAGAAGGCTTAAAAGGAATTATGTTCCTTAAAAACTGCTTTTTAAAAACGATTGCTCAAAAAAATCAATTTGTGAAAGATAATTGCACAAAAAGAGTTGAAATGAGAGAAATATGTTTTTAAAGAACATTGTAAAATGGCTCAAATTGATTTATTTGAGGATTTGTTTTTAAAAAATAATATTTAAGGAACATAATTCTTTTTAAGCTTTCTTGTGCAATTTTGTTGCACAATTTGTTTTTTTTTTTAAGTTCTCAAAAGTTCGATTCTTAGGCAACGAAAAAATCAATATTGCTTTCTGAAGGTATGTGATACCAAAATTTTCAAATCTAATTTTTTGACATACGAGAACATTGTGCGCGCTATGCGCGCACTAATTACCATTCCACTAGGGGAAAGCTATGTTTATTTTCTAACGTTTTGTTACGGATTTTACAGAAAATTTTTTTACAGAAAACAAATTATTTAAAATTATATTGATTACAGGGTATTAATTTCAGTTCTTGCTTGAATCATTCTGTAAATTTGACTTGGGTCCCAGGATTCTTCGTCTAATATAACTATTTGATCAAATTTTCAAGATTTTCTTTAATCATGATGAGCGATTGAAAAACTTTTTATGGTTTAAAATTCAACTACTTAGTTAAAAGTGGAACTACTTTGTTAAAAATGCATTTTTTTGGTTGATGATTCATCATTTTACTTTAAAAATCTTTTTTTTGTAATTGAACTATTTGGCTTAAATTAATTTCAAACTATTGTTTTAAATGCAAATGTAACCATTTGTTGTTTGTTCAACATTTATCTTCTTCAAATGAAAAGTCAACTATATGGTTGAAAATTTTTTGTATTTTGTTGAAACTTTTATCTTTTGTGGTAGAAAATTATTCTTCTGCGTAAATAATTCACCTTTCTGGTTGTAAAATCATGTATTTTGTAAAAAAAATAATCTTTTTCGGTGAAAAATTAATCTTTTTGGTTAGAAATTCATTTCTTTGACTCGAAAATTAGTTTTTAAAAATTGAAAATTAATTTTTTTAACTGAAGATTTCACTATTTCATGTTTGGCTGAACGTCAATCTTCTTGAGTTTAAATATCAACTATTTGTTTATAATTTTCTGTATTTTGTTGAAACGTTGTCTTTTGTGGTAGAAAATTCTTCTTCTTCGTAAATAATTCATCTTTTTGGTTAAAAAATCATGTATTTTGTAAAAAATATTCTTTTTCGGTAAAAAATTAATCTTTTTGTTTGAAAATTAATTTCTTTGGTTGAAAATTAGTTTTTTTAATTGAAATTTAATTTTTTAACTGAAAATTTAACTATTCCACTTTTTTTCTAAATTTGTTTGTTTGTTTGACATTTAATCTTTTTGGTTGGAAATTCATCTGTTTGGTTAAAAATTCAACTATTTCGTTGATGAATTATTTTATTTAGATAAAAACTTATTTCTAACTTAAAATTACATTATTCTAATTTTTGTTGAAAATTTATCTTCTTCAGATTGTATAGGATAGGATACGAATGCATATTAAAGTATGGGATAGGATAGGGTAGGATAGAATAGGGTAGAATAGGGTAGGGTAGGATGGGATACGGTAGGATATGATAGGACATGATAGAATTAGATTGGATATGATAGAATATGATAGAATCAGCTAGGATAGGACAAGATAGGACAGGACAGGGCAGGATAAGACAGAATAGAATAGGATAAGATAAAATTGGATAGGATAGGGTATAATATAATATGATAGGATAGAATTAGTTAGAACAGGGTAGGGTAGGATTAGTTAGGATAGGATTGGATTGAATAGGATAGGATATGACATGATATGATATGATATGATATGATATGATATGATATGATATGATAGGATATGATAGGATAGGATAGGACAGGACAGGACATGATAGGAGATGATAGGATAGGACAGGACAGTACAGGATAGGATAAGATAGGATAGGATAGCATAGCATATCATAGAATAGCATAGTTTAGCATAGCATAGCAAAGCATAGGATACGATAGGATAGGATAGGAGAGGATAGAATTGAACAGGATTGTAGAGGATAGAATAACATATAATAGGGTAGAATAGGCTAGGCTAGGATAGAATAAAATATGATAAGCTAGGATAGGATAGGTTAGGATAGGGTTGAACAGGTTGGAACAGGACAGAATAGGATATGAAAGGATAGGACAGGACAGGGCAGGATAAGACAGAATAGGATAGGACAAAATATAATTGGATATGGTGGGGTACAATATGATATGATAGGATTGAATTGGTTAGAATAGGGTAGGGTCGGATTAGTTAGGATTGGATTGGATTGAATATGATAGGATAGGATATAACAGGATAGAATATGATATGATAGGATAGGATATAATATGATAGAATCGGATAGGACAGGACAGGGAATTATAGGATAGGACAGGATAGGATAGGATATGATATTATATGATATGATATGATAGGAGAGGATAGGATAGGACAAGACAGGGCATGATAGAATATGATGGGATAGGATGAGATAGGATAGAATAGGTTAGGATAGGATAAGATAGGATGGGATGGGATAGGATAGGATAGGATGGGATAGAATTGAACAGGATTGTATAGGATAGAATAACATATAATAGGGTAGAATAGGCTAGGCTAGGATAGAATAAAATATGATAGGCTACGATAGGATAGGTTAGAATGGGTTTGAACAGGGTGGAACATGACAGAATAGGATATGGCAGGACAGGGTAGGATAAGATAGAATAGGATAGGACAAGATATAATTGAATAGAATAGGGTACAATATGATATGATAGGATAGAATTACTTAGAATAGGATAGGGTTGGATTAGTTAGGATAGGATTGGATTGAATAGGATATGATGGGGTAGGATAGGATAGGACATGATAAGGTAGGATAGGATAAGGTATGACAGGATAGGATAGAATAGGATAGGACATGCCAGGGCATGATAGGATAGGATAGGATAGGATAGGATAGGATAGGACATGTCAGGGTATGATAGGATAGGATAGGATAGGATATGATACGATAGGATAGGATATGATATGATAGGATAGGATATGATGGGATAGGATGGGATAGGATAGGATAGGATAGGATAGGATATGATATGATCGGATAGGATAGGATAGGGTAGGATAGAATAGGATAGGATAGGATAGGATAGGATAGGATAGGGGAGGGAAGGATCGGAAACGATATAATAGGTACTAGGTTTGAGAACAAAACAAATAATTCGATGCAAAAACTTTAAATTCTTGTATACTCACTTGTAAAATGTGAAAACTATAATAAAATACGATAATGTACAACAATAAATACAAAATTCTTCCAACTAGTGGACAAAAGTTAAAACTTCCTGTAATTTTTGTTGTAATTTGTTGTCTTTATTTTTATTTTTTTGCAAAAATGGCTGTAGTTTCACATATTCATTTCGAAAAATAATTTTATTAGGGATTGAAAAAAGAATTTTTAATTGATTTACCTTTAATATTAATTTTTTTGTGAAATTTTATATGATAAGCAAAAATTACCCAATTAGGGGTTTAAATGGTCGTCAATAGTGATTCAGGTTTTTCATGGAGTCTACTGGTAAGTAAAATTAAAAATACTCACTGATTTTGAAAAATATCAAACCATTTTTCTTACTTTTTTCACATTTTCTTTCAATTTTTCTCGAGAAGAGTTGTTCCAATGAAAAAAAAATTAATACAAAGTAAAATATGTATTTCCTCGAGATCTACAAGTTTATATAAAATAATTTTTCACTACAACCAATAATTTTGAAGTGAATTCAGAAAAACTTGTTTTTTCCGATTTTCCGGGCAATTTCGGCGGAAGTCTTCAGATTTTTTTTTAATCCAGACAAAAGTTGGCACAGTTCTTTTCATTCAGTTAATTAATTTCATTTCTTCTCATTTTCTGAATGTATTTCACACTACGAAATAACAAATAAATATTCCATAAAAAATATTTTAAAAGTCGACTTATTCAAAATTCAACAAATAGATTACAAATTGTATATTATAAATCAGTATAAATTACAAATAGATTCTTTTCTTAGATAGCTTTGGGCAGATTGACAATCAGAGAAATTCAGAATCAGACGAAGGTACCTCTCAAAGGAGAAATTTCTGCAGTAATGGATGTCTATTATTTAAAAATGGACTGCTGAGTAAGATAGGTAATAAGAAACGCTCAAAGGATTTTTTTTCCAGGCAAATTAAAAGAAAAAGCAAGGAATGAATCCTCTAGGGTACTAATAATCATTAAAGAATTTCCTCCTCAGCTTCTATTAAAAGTCTCCGTAAAAAAATCGTTACTCTAAACGGCCAATAATAAAGTACGAATGATTTGATATAAAAACCACTTAGGGGATTCAATTTTTCCAAAGAGAATCTGAAATTAATTCAGGTTTAGTCTCCCATTGTGTCACTCTTTCATACATACTAGGGTAATAAAAAAAAAAAAGATTTTCGAATCTGAACATATATTGCATTTTTTTTAAATTTTGCAATCTCAGTTTTTGAAAATATGAGAAAAATAACTACTTTTTAATAAGTTTTCGCAAATTAAACTTCAGTCACTTTTTAAGAAATGTACAAGAAATAATTTTTTCCCCATGACTTTAAATTTGATGCTCCAACGTTTTTTTATTGTGCCCGAAAAATGCCCCGTGAATGCAAAATCCAATTCAACCCAGCCCAAACTCACGCAACGCAATCCTATTCTATCCTACCCTACCCTATCCTACCTTATCCTATCATATCCTATCCTATCCTACCCTATTGTGCCGAAAGTCTCCAATGACAGGTCAAAATCAATAAAAATTCAGCGAAATATAATTTGAAATTTGTCGATACTTTTCGGCTGCTATGTCAGCCCTCATCAGTCAAAACATTTATTGCTAAAGAAAACATTATTTACATCGAAGTTAAAACATTTACAAAAATCATTTACAAAATTCAACCAAAAAATAAAATAAAAAGATAATATACCTGATTTAGTGAGGGTAAAAAACCATCAAAGCAATTCAAAGAAACAGAAACTCCACTTAAAAAGTAGTAAAAATATCAAACACTTATAAAATGTTTAAAATAAAACAAAAAACTTGAATTATGAACGAAGGACAAAGACATTGATGAGTCGCTGACGGATGACAGTGTCAGACACTGTCAGACAATAATGATAATAAATAGAAAATAGGTAGAATAAAAATAAAATAGTAAACTTATTTTACTTTTGAAAATGCTATGACATTTAAATTTCGCGGTTATGTGGGACTTTAGTTTGTCTTCCGAGGCAAGAGATGGCGCTGAAAATCGTGTGCGCAAAAATACATTGGGCTCTCATAGAAGCTTCCACCAGTGCCATGACGAGTGGATTCTGACTTCAATTTATTGCAAGTTGAATGATTTTGGTCACTGATATTATTATTTTTGTCGTCTCATTAGTCTCTTTAAGAATGTTTAAGTTTTATTTAATAATGAAGAATAAGTGAATAGTTCAAAAAGAATTAGGTAAGGGTCCTTAAAAAATGTAGGTTAAGTAAAATGTAATTTCAGAAAAATTATACATCTTCGAGGCTCATAGTGTGCAAAAATTGGCAAACGTACTGCAGAATCACCAGACTCGACTTAATTCTAAGGAATATTGATGTACCTTTTCTTGTGCACAAATTTAAAATATACCAAATTTCAGAACCTACAACTTCGTAATAGCATAACCAACTTCTTCGGTAGGTATAGTTAATAATTCAATTAATCGGTGATTCTTAAACATTGAATTAGTAAATTTTGACTCATTACCAGTAAACGAATCTGCGCTATTTGAATTAGTGGAAAACTACTACTAATTATTATTTTTCTACTAATTCAGATTTAGATAGTAAGAAAGATAAATCCATGAACTGAATTAAATAAAACAGTTTTCAAAGTAAATCATACTTTTGATGTAGGATCAAGAGGGAATTAAATGGTCAAAAACCCCACAAAGTAATTCCTATTACATCTACTATGCATTATTACGCATTATTACTCATTATAAAGGGCTCATGTAAAATGATCCAGAAAATGATTGTTCACTGTAGACAAAATATTATTTCCGGGTTAATTTCAGGTACTAAATAAGACTTAGAAAAGACAGTCTCGAGTGGTACTAAAATGAAACCGCTGGTGGGGACCCAGACTAATTTTTTTACATTGAAAATAACAGCATTAAGTTCTCCTGCCCAAAAAACAGGACTCCTAAAAAATGATACCTTAAAAAAGAGATATCTAGCTTTTGCAGTGTTAGGAGTGCAATTGAAATGTGTTGGCACTGCGCGTAGCCATTAACAAAAAGAAAAAAGCGTGTCTAAGAAAGTTCAATATTAGAGGTTCTTGTGATGATGGTAGAATTACACTAGTAAATGATTATAGAGAGAAAAACGGAAGAGTAGGAATACTAGCTAAAGAAAACAAGGATAAAATCAAAGCTGGAGAAAAAAAATCGAGAATGCTTTCGAAGAAAATATGGCCTCATTTTATTGGCAAGTACGCAAGAACAACAAAAAAAGAAGTAGTAGTACAGAGTTAGTCCGAATTCAGAATAGCATGGGTGAAACATTATATAGAGTATAGACACCATAATGAACTGGTGCGTCTATTCTTCATGTTACCTGCGAAAACGAAGGCAGTAAACTGTAGATTTTCACATTAAAATTAGGTAAACTCAAAGGCCAACGCCATGAAACAAGATTTTAGCACACCAGATATTCAATTATGAGTATAGCTTTGACCTAATCCAGAAAAACTACCTGAAAGGTAGAAATTCGTAAGCGGCTCATAAATAAGGAAGGCTCTCTTTTTAGGATGAAAAATGTTTATTTTTTAAATATAATTTAGAGGTTCCGCAAGCCCCATGAAATTTAACACGTATTTCCCACAAAAAAGACTTTTTTGTAAATTTTATTCATAATCGTCAATATTCGGTCTATCGAGTTGAGACTCAACATTTATTTTCGAAATTAGGAGTATAATAAGAATAAAAACTCATTTTTTTATAATACATGAAATACTACTTTATACTGATAACTAGAAGTTTATATGGACTGTTCAAATAATTTATTATTATTTTTAGGAATTTTCTCATAGAATAAATTTAAAAAGTCGCGTTTTTTCCGCATTTTTCAACTTATTTTGAAGTTTTCAATTAGAGCAAGGCACTAATCAATTAAATTTCACAGAAATAATTTTACAAATAATTTATTTATATTTATAATAATATTCTCTCAGAATACTGCTAGAAAGTTGCACTTTTTTCTACAATTTTTCACTTTTTATCGAATTTTCAATTAGAGTAAGGTGATAAATTAATTAAAGTTTAGAAACATAATTGGTTAAACAATTGGTAATCATTTATGATAATATTCTTTTTCAATAATGCCAGAAATTTGTAGTTTTTCTGGAATATTCCAATTTTTGTTTACTTTTTGCTTAGAGTGACTAAGTAATCAGTGAAATTCAATAAATATGATTCCTTAAGCGAACTCTTATTGTTCATAACTATCTTCTCCTTCAGCAGTGCCAGGTAGTTGCGGATTTTATGAAATTTTCCACTTTTTGTCAATTTTTCACTTTGTGAGGTAATAACTAATGACAGTTGACCAACATAATTGTTCAAACAGTTTATTATTGATTATAACTGTCTTCTCTTAAACAATTATACATATGACGTTTTTTCTGAAATTTTTCACTTTGCTTTGTCTTATTAGTTATAAACGTATAATAAATAAACAACAGAGAGAATCGTTTCATAAACAATCTCTTCTTTTTGTTATTATATTTATCTGAAATAAAATAAATATTTGAAATATTCTCCCAATTTTGTATATAAATCGTATTAAATATAAATTTTCCTTGAGCCTGTTTGTTTAAATTAATGTTAATAATTATTATTTGTGGGCGTCCGCATGAGAAGGGCCCTTGTGGGCGGTTCTAGGGTGAAAATCATCATTTTCAGATTTAAGTGGGGAATAATATTAAGACCTGTACTGAATATTTTGACACTATATGTATGTCCTGATAGTAAGCGGAAATGTGTATATTTCATTTTCAAAGAAAAATTGTAACATATGCGCTTATGGCTCTCGCCAACATTAAATGCGTTTTTCTCATAAAGCGGCTTTTTGAAGTTCCAACTTCAAAAATGCCACGGCGACTCGTTTTTCAACCTATAGGGTTCATCTTTGGCTTAAAATTCCTGGAACTTATCCGGCTATATGATTCTGTATGTAACCATGTACCGATCATAAGAACCCTTTTCATGCAGACGTCCAAATTTGTTCCTAACTAAAAAGTTAAAGAAAATCTGAAAAATTATAACAAGATAGTTATAAACCATAATCAGTGTTTAAACATTTATATTTGTTAAGCTGAAATGATTATTATCTCACTAAGTAAAAAGTGGACCAGAAGTTAACACTTTTAGAAAAAACCCCAACTATCTAGCATCAGTAAAGAAATAGATAGTTATAAACAATTATAATTCAATTCAACAATTATGTTTGTTAAATTTCATTAATTATTACCTCACTCTGAATAAAAAATTGACAAAAAATAAAAAAAAAATTACAAAAAACCCATACTATCCAGCATTAATATGGAAGAGGATAATTATAAACAATGATAATCTGTTCGAAAAATTATATTTGTTATGTTGCTATGATTATCACTTCGCTGTAAGTGAAAAGTTGACAAAAAGTGAAAAATTTCAGAAAAATACTGCAATACTATAGCATTACTACAGGACAAAATAGTTATAAACAGTAATTTGTTTGAACATTTATGTTTGTTGAATTTTATTAATTGAAGTGCCGGATGCAATGACCACCTTAACCCTCGAACACGCGGAGAAGTATTGTCCGCGGAGCAAATTTTTAAAATTCTTCAACTTTGAGTGTTGACAGTCCATACTTGTAGAAAATTTTATTGCGCATCTTTCTTCTATGACTACCAAATTCGAAGGTTGTTTCGTTCTTCAGTTATTTAAGAAAAACCTAATTTTCCAACGAAAAAAATGCAATACCTTGTTGCGTTCAGCTGGACAGATCTTCGCCGGGAATCGATATTTTTTCTTAAAAATGTTATGTCACAATCTTCAACATATCCCATAGTGAATTTTTAAAATATTTTCTTCGAAATCTTGGATGCATATATATAAACGAAAAAGTTGCGTGAGGAGGTTTCGAATTTTGACAACTTTCAGTGAGAAAAATGTTCCTCAGGGATTAAAAAAGTTTTTCCAAAAGGTTTTAGATCTTTAGTCATTAGGGGGGAAAAGTGAGAGCGATGATAATATTATGTATGGCGCGCTGCGCTCGACTCAGATCGCGAAAATATAGCGCGGCGGCTTGGCGTATCTATAATATATAATATATAATTTATATAATATATAACATATAATATATAAAATATAATATATAATGTATGATATATAAAATATCATATATAACATATAATATATCATGTATGATATATAACATATAATATATAATATATAATATA